>CAIGRN010023723.1:0-11439 GCA_903798345.1 Fraxinus anomala
CCCCCCCCCCCCCCCCCCCCCTCTCTATTGTAGCCTATTTTTCTCACGTATTGAATTTACGTTGAAGACCTTAAAGTCCCTCTTTTTCTCTTCAGGGATCCTGTTGGTTTAGGCATCAGCGTGCACGAAATCCTTCCTCTCCCATTCAAGCACGCAGAATAGATGCACACGAGTGTTCTCTTTTGACTCGGATCAAAATCCACCAATGGACAACTCATTGAGCGAAAGCGTTTGTAATTCACAGGTACAAAGAACATTGTACCCAAGTCATTCTCGATCAGTTTTCTGTATTACTCAGGCATACCTTCCGTATTGAAGCAGACAGATGCGTCCAAGTGAACGTGCTTATCCTCCTCCTCGGAGAGGGTAACAGTTTCTGGTTCATTGGAATTCATTGCAATTTATGGAAGCTTCTTGAACTGTAGAAAGAACAAACTACAAGTAGCATGTCCTTTCTTCTGTGATTTGATTTGGGTTCTCTCAAACTATGGTCAGTGTTTGATTGAAGATCAAAAGACTGATACCTTACTGTAAATTCTTGAATCTCAGGATCTTTCTTTTATTTGTTTGTTTCAAAGCGAAAATCCAAACAATTTCTCTTGCTTACAAGCCATACAACTATGCTAAGAGCAAAAGTCTATAAGCAGTAAATATCAGCACAAGAGCGAGCACAATGAACCCTTGCAAAACTATGTTAATCGCGAATGATAAACCATTATACCGCGAATCAAATGTGTTGGACACGCTACTTCACTTGACAAAGTTTGCACAAAGATCATGTTGAGACTGTTGTCCATCCATGCAACACTAAATAACCATACGCTCACAAACATGCATATGTCGGATGCACATATATGTTCATATTATAATTTTTCATCAGATAAATAAGAAATCTGGGGAATTAAGCAAAATTGAAATTAAAGCTAAAAAAGGGCTTTATATTCATACTATGAGCTTACTTTATACTCTACATGTTAACAGGTTCGGGGAGTTGTTTTTATTTCACATTGTTTGTTGATCATCAGGAATTTCGCCATTGTCCTCGTTAGACTCGAGCTGTGATGGATGCGGAGGCAAAACCTGCACCACAGTCTCTAGAAACTCATCGATTCTATCTCCCATGCGCGAGTCGCAATCTTGTATGATCTACAAGTATAGGGCCAAACAAGAGGAAAAAATACAAATAAATTTGCAAAAATCTCAGCAACTTACGAATGGAAAAGAATAAGATTTTGAAGATGTAATATATATATATATATCACATAACTATAAATGGTTTAAATTATAAATTTTAAAAAATGAGTGGTGGATAGGTGGAAACGTGATGATAAAAAGTGGATACGAGTGTTTATAAACAACATATAAACATGAGCCAAACATAGGCTCCAATGAAATGAATGCAATGCATTAGAATTAGGTTGCTACAACACACACATCCAATTCAACAACGCTTTCTTTTCAAATCACAACCCTAGCACAATCAGCAACTGTTCTATTGAATTTTTTCTGGATCTCGCTAATGTATTTCATGCTATTTGGGGACAATGCCAAGATGCTCCTAGCATTCTCATTATCAACAAGAATCACATCTCAAACATATTGTTTGTTTTCAAGAGGTTTAAGTGAGAATCGTAGTATCAAAAACTCTCAATCAACATATACTTCAAGACCCTTGCATTGACATTTCCCCGCTTCCTATTTGGGATTTGTGAAAGATCCAAATGGAAAGCAAACGCCAAAATGAAATTGTGTAGCCTCTCGAAGCTTCAGCTAAATTCATTTTTATCTCTTAGCATCACATTACATCTAGTATTTACCACAATCAAATCTTGACCACATTTTCTTTTGATTAATATATCTGTTATAACATACATAGCAAGAGCAACATGTACCATACGCACTTTAAAGCACCTCTAAGGAGCATCTTGAGAATTCTTAAATTTGAATTGCTTGATGAATGAAGATAAAAAATAACACTAGGAATCCCAAATGGTATTCAAGTAAGAGCAAAATAGTAATGGTTTGACAGCAATTACCAGGTCGATCTCAACTGCAGATGATGGCCTAATGTTGACGATATTAAGCATTTCACCCTTAGCAAGGTCATATTTTTCACAATCTTCCACGAACTTATAGATGATTTCTATTGTTTGATTGGATGCAACAGTTTGTTCTAAATAATCATAAACCTGCACCCAAGAAAAAATGCATCAACAACAAATAAATCCACATTACTTGATGAGAAAATATCAATGATATATAAATTAAGAACAAAATGCTCCAACCTTGAATTCAGATGGTGTAACGGCAGCAATAACACGTGTAGGATCTTTCCCGGCACCTCTGGATCGTAAAAGCTCAAGAACTTCACAGTTAGAAAGTACACCAGCATTGGATTGGAGTCTGCAAAATACCCAACAGTAAGGTGCATACGAATTCAACGAGTCATTTTGGCATAATAAGACAGTATAGCAGCTAAGTGCTAAAAAGATGGAAAATCTGTATTGTGCGAATACCGTACATCTTCATTGCCAAAGGCTGGTCAAGACGATAAGAATTTAAATTTTAATGATGTTGTTCGAGTGGTCACAAGCAATTGGATGTTGACATAAATTGCCTGCAAATTTCAACTGTCCTCCATTAAACAACGTAAGAGCATCGTATCCCACCAAACAAACAGGGCAACTAGTTATGCAATAAAATTAGCTTGAATGTTCAAAATAAATATGAAAAACACCATAATCTACCAAACGAAAAAGGAACCTGAAAATTATGTTTCCCATACAACTTTCCAACAGGCAAATTGAGAAAATCATGAATAAGAACTCTAATGATGGTGTAACAAATCATAGATTATTAAGCACAATGAGAATATAAACAAAAATGAGAAGTAACAAGGTTTCAACCATCTGTATGAAAAGACAACATCACTTTCACTTTACAATTCTTGTATCAATATTGTCGCAGTAAAAAGTCGGCCTATGCTAATAGCTCTCGTTTTCAACTGACAACTTCTCGATACGGATACATGAAGGAAAAAAATGATTTTGAGATGCCTCTTGCCGAAATCTCAGAAGGCACACCCAATAGATGGCTAAAAATTGCAGCCAAACTTTATGGAAAATCAGCAAAAGATGTTGAATAGTACTGCAATAAATTGGTTCAATACATATTAGCAATTGAAGCTAGATTGAATGAACTGCAGGAATATGACCACGATTTGCCTAAGAAGCAGACATTTTGAATTAGAGGAGCAATCAAACTTGCAAAAAAGGTAATCAAAAGGAAAAATAATTAACTCAAATTTCCAATTAACCCATGGCTTGAACCTTCATTAATCAGCACACAAAAACCAGTAAACTCAAGAATAGCAAAATATAAATCAAAAGATGAAAACCCCTCTTGAATGACACCGACTTCCCTTTAATCCCAAATATCAAATGCATCAATCTACAATCTTGTACATATATTTCAGCTAAAGCAAAACCATAAAGTTCACATCAAATTCAATTATTCAAACAGTAAATAATGTCAGCCTGAAAATTTTGGGTTGGTGTAATTTACTACTCAAATTTGTTTAATTCCTTATATTTTAATTGAATAATTGGTAAATGGTGCTCATAATTGAATAAGAGTGCTGAAAAGCAGAATACTAAAATTTTCCTCAGTTCAAGATTGAAAATCTGTAGACTGTAAAGAAAATTCTTCAAAGTATCTTTTGAAACAGACTTGGAACAACAAATATTGGGTTGGCTAAAGTATTGAAAACAGCCTTGAAAGAGATTTGAAGAATTAGAATTTAGGAATAGAGGGTTTGATTTTACATTTAGAAGGGGCGGAGCGGACCGCTGCAGGCAGTGGAGCCGGTAGCGGTGAGGGAGAGTAGAGGCGGTCCGGCAGAGTGGGAGCAGTGACGGTGCTGGACGAGCGGTAGGGCGACGAGACGGGCTGCAGCATATGTGTGAGAAATGGAAGAAAATTGAGAAAGGGAAGAGTTCTTGTAAAAACTCAAAAGAACCACAATGAGAGAACAGAACTAGCAGCATCTTCCGATTACTTTAATAAAAAGAGTTGCTTTTAAGCACAAAAAAAATCACACATCAGTCCAAGTATATGGATTGGGGCAGAGATTACCAGCAGGAGATAAATTTCTATTCACCCACCAAATGAGGGAAAAACTAGTGCAGACTAAAAGCAGCTTTTATAAAATACAGCAGCTTGGAAATAAATATAAGAAATAGAAAAGACCCAGTATGAATTACGAAAAACGCTGCCAACACAACCGCTAAAGAAAATAAAAATAACAAGAAGAGAAGAAGATAAAAGAACAAAAATTAGACACAGTAGTACAAGAGGAGGAAAAATCGAAGTAAAAGAATAGTGTATAACCTGTTTTCGGTTTCCAATCATCAAGTTCCGCCGCCGGAACTAACAAAAAACGCCGGAGAAGTTGGTCGCATCTGTTCTTTCCCTCTTTTTGTATCGTATGATTATTGGGCTTTAATTAGGAAGGCCCAAAAACTAGCCCAAGAAAACAGAGAAAATAAAGATTAGCCCAAATTCACAATCTAAGATTTTTATGTGGTAATTACATCATACCAGAATTTTTAAGATTCAATTTCAAAAATCAGATATAAAGATATCTATACAAAAATCATATTTTAATTCAAATATTTAATATTATTAATACATCAAAATGCATCACAAACCCTAATTACTATCCCCTCTCACCTCTCCACATATTCCATCTTTTCTCCATCCTTCCACAAGTGATGTTGAACACTGCAGGGAAAGAGATCGGCGCTGTCAAAAAGAGAACCTCTGCCAAGGAGGGTGGATGGCAATTTGACATCGACGGCTTGTAGGAAGGTAGGTAGCGATTTCAACATTGCACGCCGATTGCTTTGTTGTTGTGGTGATGGCTTTGAGGTGATTTTTTGTGATTGTTGGTTGGTGGTGGATATTCGAATGATATTGCTATTGTTAACAATGATGATGACTGAGATTGGCGGTGGTGTTAGTGGCAGTGGTGGTGATGGTGATGGTGCGACGACGGTGACAATGGTGATGGTGCGATGATGGTGGTAGTTGTGGTATTTGTGGTGGTGGTGGTGTCGGTGGTATTTGTGGTGGTGGTGGTGCGGTGGTAGTGGTAGTGGCAACGTGGCGATGTGTGGTTGGTATTGTGGTGGTTGTGATGTGGTGGTGGTGGGGGCATAGCGATAGTTAGTTGGAACGAAGAGTATTTGTAATCAATTTTTTGGATGTTGTGACCTAAAAGAATTTGTGATTGTAACTAAATTTGGAATCATGACTTAGAATTTGACAAGTTGTGATGAACTAATTCAATAATTTATAATTAATAAGTAATATGTGACCTAAAAGTTTGAGTTGTGACTTGTAAGTTTTGTGATTTATGATCGATAAATAAATTATAACCTATACAAATTTTAATTTGTGATCAATAAATAATTTGTGTTAATTAATTCAAGAATTTGTGAACAAATTTTCTAGAATTTTGACATTAATATATTTAATTATAACTTATAATTTTTTATATGTGATTGATGAATAAATTGTGACTTATAAAATTTTTAATTTGTGATCGTGAAATAATTTGTGACCTATAAAATTTCTAATTCTTGATCGAGAAATAATTTGTGACCAATTAATTCAATAATTTGTAACTAATATTATATAATTATGACATTAATATATTTAATTAACAAAATATATATTTAATTAATTATTTTATAAAATAAATTTTAATTAATATTCAATTTTTGAAATAATAAACTTTGTTTCTTAAATTTGAAATAGGTCAAACTTTAATCTCATATATTTGAAATTTTCTCAAGATTTATTTCATAATTTTTTTAATAAAAATCTTGACAAATTCTGATAAAAGTGGATACAAATATATTGTTAAAAGTCACTAACAAAAATACTAAAATTAATTATTGATTTTGATTTTTTAGTAACTTTTTTAGCTATCAAACAAACACTAAATCCTATTTGATAGGAATTAAACTTAAAATTTTAATTTAAACCAAAGTTAATAATAAATTTTAACTATATATTTTGTGGGATTCATAATTTTTTATCACATATTTCATTAATTTTTATTAAAAATTACTAAAAATTCGACTTTGATCCCAATTAAATAAGAGCTAACACTTATATGTAAATAAAAATATAATCCAATATATCATGCTAAACAAATAATTGCACTGATAAAGCCAGCAACAATGTCAAGTCGAATATCACTTCAAATAATTTCTCTTTATTGCTTTTTGTAAAGTTTACCATTTTCCAAAATTCTAATATCCAAAGGATTTATTTATTTATTTATTTAGGTATGGCCTGGAAATGACCTGATGTTTTGGTTTGCTGGGACATAATGTGATAGGCGGGTCCAAGATTTTTACTCACGTGGGTCAAGGAAGGGTTTGGCTTTCTTATATTTTATTATGGTGTGTTCCTAGATATTAAAGTGATGAGCCTGGGATTACAAGTGATCGCAATCATGTAGATGTTAAAATCGTATACAAGGGTTCAAATGCGATTTCTATGTATAAATTGTTCGTCACATGAAAACTCAAATCCAGATATTCAAATATGTTGTGAACCCAAAACGTCACTTTTAAATGTTGAGGATCCATAACCATACTAATTGAAAGGTCGAGGAGCCCAACCAACATTATTTCATCCAAAAATATTTGTGCAAAGTAGTAAGAAAATTAAAATGTTGCGGGAGAGTTGGCTCCTTGTCCCTCCACGCTGAATAAGAATATTATTTGGACGAATTTAAATATTTTACTAACTTTTTTATTTTAAAAATTATAATTACACTAAAAGTTTTGGCTTTTCTTTTAAGGGGCGTGCTTATTCTCCCGGCTCAATGACCGGGAGAAAAACAGGGGCGATCAGCCCTCCTCCAATAATGGGGCGCCAGTTTTTATCCCGCCCTGTTTATCTCCCAATCATTGAGCCAGGAGAAATGGCTTTTCCCTTCTTTTTCTTTTTATTGCACGTAGAGTAAAGATCGAATGACAATGCTACATTTAATTCCCGATCACAAAGTTGAGTTCTTTTTCACTCACATGCACAGTATTATACGATGCAAGTGGGCAATTCGAGATATCAAGTCGATTTGGGTAAGAAGAACAAAAATAATTTATTACAAAATCATTTTCAATCACGCATTCACACAATAAAATATTCTACACGTATATTAAAAAAAATTCCATAATTTTTAACCACATATTTTTCTAAAAATCACTATTAAAAACCCTTTTTTTCTCCAATAATGATTGTAAGCGGGCCCTTCATTACAACTATTATTTTCATTGTGTCCCACTCCCAATACATCACCTGCATTAATGCAAGTAACAAAAAGGAAAAAAAATTATTTAAAGAGATGAATTCATACAGGAATCCCTCTCGAGAGTCTAACCTAAAAATTACATTCCCAACGTCGTTTTGTCTCTCAAATTAAAAAAAAATTAAAAAAAAAAAAAAAATTGAATTGTTAAGACAATCCATACCATATTACATTGAAAATCTGTCTGAACACTGAACAATTTGTTATCTAACAATGTACTAACTACACTGTGTTTGTGCATTACTAGTAATACAAATATTTAAATGGGGAGGGTGGGGGAGCGTGGCCGAGTACTGTTAAGGCATGAAGAGTTTATTACCACACTTGCAACGCCAAGCTTCTGGATAATACTCTAATGGCATACTGAATCCTGGTTGAATTGGAACATGCACTGGTTTGCATGGTAAACACTTTCCACACTTGGATCTACAGGTGGGCGGCGATGATCCTGGGCCACCGAGTCGCCTCCGAGTCAGAACTCGCTCCATCACTCCCTCTTTGATCTTTCTCACTCCAAAACCTACGTATAGACAGAAGAGAACAGAAATTTGTTAATAACAGAGTAAAAAGGACTTAATTCATTCCGTTTGGAAGAACTTGAATTTACTTACTGAATTGACGAGCAGGGTTTAGGCTAAAAGCTGAAACTGAAGTAAGTAGAAGAAAAGCTATTGTAGCAAATGAGATTGTACTTTGGTGGTGGTGTTGACGGCGCAAAAAGCCCATCGCCGCACACGGTGGTACACAAACAAGCAGCCTCTCTCTCTCTCTCTCTCTCTCCCTCCGTCTTTCTGTATAAAGATATGTAAGTAATAGTTATGCTAAACAGTGTTGCGTGAGAAGGTGAGACTGGTGAGTGAATCCTAGTCAAAGAGGGCACCTTACACTGTAAATCTATAAGAGGAGAGAGAATACATATATAGAGAGTGTGAGAGAGAGAGAGAGAGAGAGAGAGAGATGGGAATTATTTTATCACTTCGATTTGCAATATGATGAAACATATCTATTAGTAAAAAATGACAGACTGATCTTTTGGTGTTATTGAAAGATAAGATAAATGTCAGTTGAAAGTTTCGAAGATTATGATAATCAGATAAATTAGGAATGAAGTCTCCAATCTTTCATAGTAAGATTATGAGTACGTCAATATGAGCAATAAAGCTATTTGGTATAAAGTTGAGTTACAAAAGTTGAGTTACAAAGTGTGTTGGCAAAAATCAGATAGTTGATTTCAAATAATTTAAAATTTTGTTTTTAAAATGATTGGTGCAAATATTATTTTATCAATCAACTTTGTAACGTAACTTTGTATATGTAGCATAACTCGAATATGAGTCCCTTTGCTATGGAAATCATCAATTTAAATGTTAAAAATTGCACTTGATTTTTCGGTCGAATAGGAAAGAAATGTTATACATATAGTTTGATGACTTTATCTTCTAAATTTGAGTCACATAAATGACTCTTGTGAATTGTGATTTTAACTTCCTCATTGATGAGATCAACAACGCATGATCTATTCACAAATTCAAATAAATTAGGGACTTAGAACCTCACTTTTAAATATTGTATATCTGTAACCACACAACATGAAACGTTAAAAAGCCTAATCCTAATTTTCATAAATTGTTGCGGTTAAATTTGCATGCACATCCATGTCAATCAACGCTAGCGATTTAGAAAATAACATGCCTTTTCGAAAGATAATAATAATAAAGGATGGAAATCCATGTCCCAAATTTTTTTTTAAAAAAAATGTCTAGATAAAATATATATTTGTTGGCAAAAAAAAAATGTGTGGTGGGGTCCTTAAAAGAATATAATCGACTAAGTTTGCTGGATATAGCACTGTCCTTAACATATGTCTACACAACTATTTCCATGCTTTTATTTTGAAAGGGGAAAGAATATGACAATGTGGTACGTGGAATGATTAAATTTGGTAAAAAAGAAAATAGGGAGTTGAATGCAATATTGTGTTGTTTATGTAACGGGAGACAGAGGTCTGGTGCATTCGTGTGGTATCGTACGTGTAGGGTATGGGGAGTGGGTGTCTTCATGTCTTGTATGTGAAGAACATCAAATGAGTCAAAAGAAAGTGTAAAATTCACCACTGTTGACACCTTTTTCTCCTCTAGATTTGTGTTACGATGGTATGGACATGGACCTCAGATGAACAGAACACGTTACCAACTTTTGGTCTAGTCATGGTCCAGATATATGCTTATTAATGACTAAGATTTGAACATTTTAAAAAAGGTAATAGATTATAGGATGAGGTAAAATTTATTTGGATTTGGGGGCGGTGGACTCGATCTTTTTAGGTCAATTTTATGAAGTAAAAATCTTTGGCACAAAGTTTGTCTTAGACTATGTATTGGTTTATCACTTAAAAAGGATTTGCTAGTGACAAGGTGAAATGATTCGAACCCTATAAAAAGTTATCCAGAATTAACTTATTTAGACTTTTTCAAAAGTAAAAAATTGAAAAAAATTGTTGGTAAAATTTTCAAATTTCTCATGAGAACAAAGTATCCAAATCCCGCGGTCTTTGTAGTCGGAAGTTGTTGGAAAATCGTCGCAAAACTCGTCCAAAAAATTTGAAAATTCAGTGACCGTTTGTGAAAGAAATTTAAACTTCAGTGACCGTTTCTATAAATTTTAAACTTCAGTGACTGGTTTATGATTTTTAAATAACTTCAGTGACCGTTTGTGAAATTAACCAAAAAAATTATTGTTAAGTTACTATTAGAANATTTAAACTTCAGTGACCGTTTCTATAAATTTTAAACTTCAGTGACTGGTTTATGATTTTTAAATAACTTCAGTGACCGTTTGTGAAATTAACCAAAAAAATTATTGTTAAGTTACTATTAGAATAGTTGAATTGCAGGGGCAAAAATACCGTTTCCCAGTATTGACCGTGTGAATATTTATCCTGCACGAGGAGAAATATCTATGATTGATTGGTAAATGCAAAAATAAAAAACAAATAAAAATTGATTAATTATTAGAGAATAGAGATTTATGACGAATGAATGTGCGAGTGCGGGCCTACAAATGGGTTTGGTCATTGGGCTCAGGTTTCGATGGGTCTGGATTTTGAGTCAGAGCTTTCAGAACTCATTTAAAGACGTATTCAGAGCAAAAGGACCGATGCATTATGGCACCAACTTGGATCAGAAAAATCGTACATTCCGGCATTAACGTTAGATCATCCACACACACAATACACAAAAAAAAAAAAAAAAAATGAAATCCAACCGTAAAATTTCAGAAGATTTTTTGATAAAATGATAAGATTAATATTTATTATTGTTATGATTTGTAATACAAATTTTTTAATATTTGGATTTATTTGTTACACTACTGTCAAGATATTTAGCCCCTATTTAGTAGAGATTAAAATTTTAATTTTAATTTAAATTAACAATTAACAATTAATTTTAATCACATATTTCATATGATTCATAATTTTTCAACCATATATTTCATTATTTTTTTGGTAAAAACTACAAAAAAAATTCTGATTTTAATAATCATCGAATAAGAACTTAGTCGAGAAAACTATCAATATAATAAGTTACTTATAATACGTTTGGTACGCTAAGACCTAACATAATGCTGAATTATTTTCATTGTATTAAAAAATTATAACCCACTTAATTCAAACTTGGATTGGTACAAAAACGCAAAAGTCAGTGAACTTATTCACCAACCCTACTGTATTTAAATTATTTTTCAAAACTCTGGTATGATTAGTCCATTTCAACTCATTGTCGTTATTGATGATTAAAATGCGGGTTACTTGTATTTCACTCCAACATTTATTTTATAGTTACCATCAGCGTCTACGTAGGATACTTTTATTTACAATAGATACGTAAAGGTCTATTAAGTTATTGTTTGGTGTTGCATTGTTTGTATCGTAAGTGAACGATATCTTAACAAGTAATATAGTGGATCTTTGAATCTGTATTATCGTTTCCACGAGAATTATACATTATTTTTAATCTATTTTGCCTAACTCTTATTTGATGAAAGTAAACAAATAA
>CAIGRN010023724.1:0-24317 GCA_903798345.1 Fraxinus anomala
CTACTGTGCTATCTGTATATGTAATTACAATCTTGAGAGTTGTTATATTGTTAAAAACTTCGAAAGTATGTATGAAATTCTTATAAATTATAGCATTTTATAATTTTAGATGTTTGATATGTATTATTTTTGTTATTAAATAATTTTTAAAATGATTAAAAATTTAAAATAATATTAAAAATAAGAAAACGCTTTTTCACACCTAGGCGTCGCTTAGACTCGCTTAAACTCGTAAAGCTTAAAGTTTCACCTTCACGCCTAACCACGTTTTATGCTTTTTAGAACACTGAACCAAGATCTCTATGGAAATTGTGAAATAAGTGGGAAATTGGAATCTATGACATTTAGGGGTTCTATTATGAAAATTTTGTAGGGGAATGAACGAAGATGAAGACACTAGGATTGATAGAACTTAAGCTTTGATATTATGAATGATTGGATACAGGGAGCAATTTGTAGCTGGATTGGGAATTTGAGCTAACTCAGTGGGATGTAACAGATGAGAGTGAGGCCCGTTAGATACTTGAACGAGTTTAAGGAGTTAAGTGATTTTTTTTTTAATTATAATTTTATATTACAGTGTGTAGAAATTAAAGATGTGTGTTGTACTTTTTAAATATTAATTACAAACATGTATCTCGTGTAATTTCCTAATGATGCCAAGAACAACCCATCTGTAAGGAAAAACTAACAAATATATGATTAACTTGAAATGGCATATTTTATTAAGTCGATTAACATTAATGTATAGATTTTATCAGAAAATAAAATCACTTACATAATTAACTTTTTTCAAACCTAATATTACATATTAAAAATAGGAATGCAATTTTATTGAAAATAATAAATTTAATCATAATTGCAACTTATATTAATCAAACACATAATTATAGAATATTTGATTTTCCATAATATATATATATTTTGCTTTGAATTGATATTTTTCGATAAGAGTTTTAGACCAAGGAATGAAATAATTGAGAAAAACTATATGACAACTCCCTTACTCTTCAAGTCTAAATTATGAATTTGACATTCGTAATTCATCACTCACAAATCACATCTTAAGTATGAGTTTATAAATTGTTTTCTTTCCTATCTTACTTTCTCTAAGCAATAGTTGATGTGTAATACGTTAGTAACTAATTATCAGTTTATTAATCAAAATTATATTATTCTTATGATGATAGAAAATCCAAGCGTGACCTCTTTTGATCGGAATGATGTCCAATCTTTTTCTTTTTTTTTTGTAGGGCACAACAATCGATCGATAGATTTTTTATTTTTATTTTTTGTTTATGATGAACTTTTCGGTAGTGTGAATTATGTGAAGATTTATTATATTATAATTAGCTTTGAATTTATTTTCTACAAATACTCTATTTTTAGCCAACATTTACTTGCATCCCGTTATCCAATTCAGCACAATTTTTTTCTTTCTGAGTTTGGAAAGCAGTTTGGTACTTATTGGAATTTGCATTTTTTTTTTTCACTTAAACATTGGATTGGAGAAAAAATCATCAAAATCTAAAATTAGATTCTCCCAAATTCCAAGTAGTTATATTCTTAGAATTTTTAATCGTTATAAGTTTGATTCAATGCACATCTCCATAGAATATTTAGTAATTCTTGAGTAATTAATTTTATTGATTATATCCATTCCCGTAATTTACATTCACTTAGTATTGTTGCCTTTAATTCATAGGAAAAATCTTTTTTTTTTTTAACTAAATTGTGTCTACTAATCATTAAGACGGCTCTTGAACGCATAGCCTCCCAACTTTTTTTTTTTTAATATTTGGTTTTGACATAAAACTATAGTTAAAATTGCGTAAATCATTTAATTGTATAATCGAATAGTTAAAGTTTATGTCCTATCCCATAAATTTATTTTTTTTTTTTGTCTAAATACTTTGATATTTTCAAATTTTGTAGGCATTTCAAAAGGTTTTTTTTTTTTGTCAATTATAATAATAGAACATTAGGCACATTATCATATTAAAAAGTGAAGATTTTAAATTTTAATGTTGTCAGATAATAATTTTGTATTTATATTCTTATCTTAACATTATAAGAATTTTGTATTTATATTCATATTATAAGAATTTTAACATTAGTTTAACATATTTATATTCAAATAGATCAGATAAGAATTTTGTTATGTTAAAGTAAAAATTTTATAATGTATTTGAAGTTGTCATTTACAATAAAACAGAACAGACAAAAAAATAAATCAATTTTACGAATATAAGTATGCCGTTGTTTATAGAAGTGGTAGAATTTAGTAATTTTATGACATGCTAGCTTATTGTCAATTCAATTGAATTCAATATTTGATAATTTGATACTTTTAGTTCTTCATCCTCAAGATATTTTTTTTTGTAATTTTATTTCATATTTAATTATTCTTTTTTATCTTTTGTATGGAATCTAAATACAAATCAATTTTTATCAAGATGAGTTCCTAAATACCTTGTTGCAAAAAGTGTCCCACCACATAAGTTAATTTTGAAAAAAAATTGTCCAGTGATCATCTTAATGAATGTGAACCCATCCAACAGTCTTTACAAAATAAAAAGAATGATTTGTTGTGATTTCAAGAAACATATTATTCATTAAGAAATAACCGTTGGACAACATGTTGGAAAATAAATATTCCTTCCGCAAATTCCATTAACTCCAACAAATGAAGAATACTACTGATTCAAATTCAAGGGGAAACAATTTTCAATATGTCTATGCTTATAATTACCATTAACAAGGATTAAGGACAAACAATGTTTAGTATTGGAATATACTTTCCTGAACATGTATTATCTTATGTGCAACTATATCTCGCACTTTCTTGTGGATGTAAACAACAAAAATCTAGGTAAAAAGCTAAAAATAGAAAATAAAAAGAAGAAAAGTTATGGAATGTTGACAAAAATTATTGTGTACACTGAAATGTTATTTTAATGAAAATATTATATTTCAATTTATTCAACCTTTCATATTATATACATAATTTCATAAAAAGTGTTATTCATATATATTATTTTTAACAATTTTAATTCTTCCTTTAACAATATCATTTACATTAACTACTTTCAAAAACAGTATTAGTACTTAAAAAATATTACGCATATCATTCATCCGATATATAAGACGTGCAATGCACGTGCTTACTATTAGTTTTTTTAAAAAGGAGAGGCGTCTATGAGATTTTCATGAACTTTCGAGAAGGTATGTGTTATTTAAAATTTGGACTAATGGAGATTTGTATAAATTTTTAGTTCAAATTTTTAAAGTGAGAGTGTGTATGAAATTATCGGAAACATATATATATATATATATATATATATATATATATGTATTTTGCCCTAATATTCAATTGGAAGTGCGGGTTGCACACAACTATTAGAAGCCATGAATTAGTTGCTCACTAGAGCGCCTTAATATTCAGACAAAATAGCCATTTACAACATTTTTCTAAAGATGAGAAAAAAAAATCTTGGTAAACCTTAATTATTATAGTTTTGGAAATTTCGACAACATGAATTTTGATAATTGGTTTGATGTAAACTCCTCTCCCAGACTCTCAGCCCAAAAATATTGTCCAATGCGGGGCAAAATCTAATCAAGTCCAGACTTTGAGATTTAGACCGCGTATTTAATGATGGATAAATATAAAACAATATTACGACAACATTAAAAATGACATAATTTCTACAATCGATTTTCTTTGAAAGAATATTTTCATTTGATATCTGGATTAAAACAATAATGGTATTGAGAATGGTTTCAATAACCTAGTAGACTATTAGTGTTAAGGATTATGCATATGGTTTTGACAGAATGCTTATGCTGCTTCCAATTATTATGTCTCAACAGAACAGATTCGCCAAACTTCAAGTCCGCATATGTTTTTTGAAGGCCACACTACAGAATTCCACGGAATGACGGAAATGTAGTTACCTTTATTTTTTCTCAGTCAGCTGTTCACAATAATCAGTTAGGCCGGAAAACCACATTCAATTTTTCCAATGTAAATGCAAGGTATTCAATGAGACCAGTAATAGAACATATCACTTTTTATTTCTAGGACATCCTGTGCTTGGATGGCGTACGGATGAGGAAAAGAAAGACATCGTTAGATTAAAGATAATAAGGTCTTTTTGATCACGTAAGCTCGGGTATGCTCGAAGTAATAGTAAAAAACTTTTGATCTATACATATTTTAGTTACTGATAAAAAAAATTAAAAAAGGTAGGCGAGAAGTGGCCGAGTGGTTGATTAAAAACTTCAAAAAAGGTTAAAGTTGGTGGTTGCTATTAGATTAATAAATTCAATGTATTGTAGTGGCAAAATCCAACCTGCTAGTTGGTAAAAAAAGTGTAGATTATTATAGGGTTGGTCAGCAGGCAAGGCAACAGATGTAGATTTCGCCATTTCTCGTAATTAAAAGAGATATGGGTAGAGGTGTCAACGAGTCGAGCCAAGCTAAGAGTCGAAATTTTTTGCTCGGGCTCGATCGAGTAAAAATAGTTTGAGTTTTTTTTTTTTTTTTTTTGCCTGACCCGAGCTGAGCAGTGCAAAAGTTCGATAAAAAAATTTAAGCTTGACCCGAGCTTTTCGGTTCGGGCCTTAGCAAGTCGAACCGGATCGATTTTTTTTTTTTAATTCGTGGTAAATCTAAAATTTGTGCAATTTATACGTATTATAAATAATAACTAAATATTAACATATAAAAGAAATTACAACTAATTTTTTTTTTTTTTTAAAATGAAGTGGCAGACAAGGGTTCTTTTTTTTAGGTTCATGGGCTGGCCCGACTCGAGCGAAGCCCCAAAATGGGGCTGGGCCCGAGTATCGGCTCAGACCTTTTCAGGCTGAGCCTAAACAGCAAGCCATTTTGCCATCCCTATATATGAGATAGTTAAAGAAAATGCAGCTTATCCCAATTGAGTTGTTCGTCAAAGTTATTAGAAATGATTGATCCACCACTCATTTAGTCATTTTTTATTATTTATAATTTGAACCGGTTATAGACACTTTCAAACATGCTTTCAAAACACGAGTGTTCTCATATAATAAACTACATCAAATGCATATAAATGAATGGACGAAACACCACATTTTCTGAAACAGAAGATACAATAATATAATAATTTGACTCTCGATACTCATCAAACTGTCTTCAAATTTTATTCTTGAGATAAAATAGGCTGGGTTAAAGGAAGACAACGTCATTTAATACTTGGAGACATATCGAACAATAATTTTTTTTGGGTATAAAAAAAGTAACAGTTGAATATTTAATGTTGATTGTCATGATTAACCTTCAAAATTAAACTAATTATAAATTAATCACCTAGCAATCAAAAGGTTACTGTAGTCAATTCACACAACTAATTGATTTCCTCCACGGTTAAATATATGGATTAATCTTGGTGTACATTATGGACGCCATACACATGGCGACCCCCTATTGGGGGGGCGCCTGCGGGCCCAGACGCCCCCCCAATAGGGGGCCGCCATGTGTACATTATGGACACCGTTATGGCGTCCATAATGTACATGTAGCACTACTCCAAATATATTCATATTGCAGTTTTCAATAACTACATTTTAATTTCATGAAAAATTCATAACTTTAACACATCAACGTCTCAAACTTTTTTCCAATATGTTAAAATTAACATAAATTGTTTATGATTATGTTTCCCTCCAAAATTTCCATTTTTTTTTTGTATTTTTAAATAAGCAAAATAAACAATAATGTAAAAATACGATTAAATATTTGATCATCGTTTTAGAGTTTGTTACCAATATTCCATGAAAAATGTCACATTCAAGAAAAACGAATTTTATTTTGACAGTTTAATTACAATGTGAAAATAAAAATCGAATTTCAAGGTATAATCACTTTAATCTGTATTTTTTTTTATGGAAAATGAATTCTTGTGAGTTTGATAAATTTTTATTTTCCAACTAACATAAAATTAGAATTTATTTCCATCTTTACCTATCAAATGGATCCGTAACGTATTTACAAAGAAAGTGTTCGAATATAACCACCCTTCTCCTAATTTTAAATCAAATCAAATTTTAATTTTAAAAAGTTCAATTCCATATCAAAACCCTCGCTCCCAAACATCTTCCTTCAGCTGTTCTTCTCAGCCGAATGAAAAACCCCATTCATTTTGAAACCCTAGTTCTTCATCTATTCTCCGATTGCATAATCTAGGGTTCCAGTGCCCTAGAAAAGATATACGCTTTATATAAAGTAGTATATATATACATTTGTTTCTATCATTGTTGTCTTGGTAAGATAGAATTTGGAGATGGTATCTGGTTCAAGAACCGAGGGCGGTCCTCAAATTCTATCGGCGGGTGTGCGGAAGACCATACAGTCAATTAAAGAAATTGTGGGCAATCACTCTGATGCCGAAATATATGTTGCACTTAGAGAAACCAACATGGATCCTAATGAAACCACTCAAAAATTGCTCAGTCAAGGTCCCCCTTTTCTAACTGTTTTTGTCATTTTAACCCTTTTTTGCCTTGGCAAATTTTCTTGATTTGTTTTGTTTTTAGTGCATATGATTATTGAGTTTTCTCGGTATGTGGGTGGCGGAATTTTACTTTTTGATGGCTTTAATCCCACTGCAGTGATTGGCACTAGTGTGTGCATTAAGGGGTATTTAGGTTTAGTGCAAGAACTTTGATTGCAGCATAGATTACGCCCACTTGCCTTATAATGCAATGTATTAACGAGTTTATGGAGTGTGTATTTGATTCTTGAACTATGTACTTCAAGATTGTTCTTGGCAGGTGATATTGAGTTTCCAGGCTTTAGTGCACATCAAAAACTAGTTCATACGCTCACTTGATCAGAGCCTGAAATAAGTTTTAGAGAGAGGTTTGTGTTATTTTGCAACTTGTCAAACAGAACTTTTTATGCACTGTATGCATTACTAATTATGAAAATTTCTCTAACATAAGTAGAGGTCTGGTAAACTTTTTAAGAGTACAGTTGGGTTTTCAATTGTGTTTTCTCAATGTCACGCTTTTTACTCTTTTGGGTGCTGACTTCTTTTATTTATGTTTATTTTCCAAATAAAATTGGAAAGACCATGAAAAATCTTGATGGAATTTGCTTTATAATGATTAACTGTACCGCTTGAACATAATTGAAAAGATATTTTAAAAAAAAAAATAAATTATACGTGTATATTTCTAAGCCCCTGTTTGACCCTCATTTTTGGGGGAAAATGTGGTTAAAAAATAAAAAATAAAGTTTCAGGTTTACTTGTAAAATTATTTTATGTGAGAATGTGTGATTGAAAATGAGTTTATGAAAAAATAAATTTTAAAGCCAAATTGGGACTAAGTTAAGCTTAAGAAATTTTAAACTTGAAATTTGACACTGTACACAACAGTAGACATATTTTATTTTTTTCTTTGTGTACATGAGACTCAATCAAACTTCATTAATTCATCTTTTTTCCTCACTCTCCAAATCACATCAAATGTCGAATGATGTGAAAAACGAGTAAAAAATGACTTCTTTTCTTTACTCTCCAAATCCCATCAGATGTCAAATGATGTGAGAAATGCTTAAAAAAGAAGAAAAAGGTACTGGGAAAACTTTCTACTCTAGAATGACAATTTTTATATATGTTTAAGTCGATTAAAAATAAAAAATATATTTTTAGCTCTTATTTGAATCATATTATATTTTTCATTCGTATTCTTTTATTTATTTTTAATCACACGTTCTTCAATAAAATAATATTTTTTATCACATCAATAACTTTTCATTCTTTTTTAACCACATATTTCTCATCACATCAACCAAAAAAATATATTCTCTCCACAAAAATACCTACCAAACAGAGGCTAAATAAAATTTTGAAAGAAGACTTTTTGTTTTTGAATTAAAATACTTGTACAATAAATTTGTACAAGTAATTTGACAATCCATGAAAGTGTAAACATGAGTCATTAATTTGAATAAATGTTATTTAAATCAATGATCAAACTATCTGTCAACTCGTGAATTGTTAAAATAATTGTACATGTAGCAAAACTCTTTTTCCCCCAATTGTTATATTGATCATTTTCAAGAAATAAATTTCTCAAGATTTTTCTACTACTATCTCCCTTGACAAGGTTGCATGATTATTTATTTTATTCGTATACATTTAGATCTCTAAATTACACATACTAATAAAAGTCAATATTTCGATTAGAATAAAACAATATTAAAAACAAAATCTAACTATTATTTAGTTTTTAGTAAATTAAGCATATGTTTGAGCCATATTATTTTTTTCATTCTCATTCTTCTACTCATTTTCAACCACACATTCTTCAATAAAATAATTTTTTTCATCATATCAATAACTTTTCCTTCTTTTTCAACCACATATTTCCCATCACATCACTTTAAAAAAATGCATTCTCTCATTTTAATATGCACCAAACACTCCATAAGCCCCTATTTGATCCACATTATTTTTTTTATTTTCATTTTTCTACTCATTTTCAATCAGACATTTTTCAATAAAATAATATTTTTCATCACATCAATAATTTTTCATTCTTTTTTAACCATATATTTCTTCTATTATGAAATACATTCTTTCAAAATAACGTGGCTCAAATAGATTATAATATAAATATAACTTTTTCATTTCTTTGATTGATCAAAGTTGACCAAGACTATGACATGAATGATTGGCGCCTAAGAAATTTATTAAAGATTGGACGCTTTGTTTCTCACCAACCCTACCCAACTTATGAAGTCTACAGGGGCCTATATTACATCAAAACACTTTAATATTTGTTAATTCAGAAAATGCAATTATGTTTTCGTCCTCACATGTATGTTATAATTTTCAATAACAAAGAGGAGAAATAATATTTTAATTTCCTTTTATATCTTTAATATTGGGATTAAATATTCAATAATGTTGCTTCTACTTAATGGTGTAAATCATTATGTATAGATATCATTATTCTTAAATATTATAGCTGCAACTATATAATTTTTTTTTCAAATATTTTCCATTTACCCTTAGCAGCTATCCAAATTGCCTTTGATCTAATAAAAAATATCGCATTTTTTGCTCTATCATTCTCCGTTATAAAATTCACTGACTTGATGAAATGATGGAAGAAATTTAACAAATAACATGCTTTCAATATTCATGTATATCACTTCACCAAATAAATATGCCATCGATCTCCACTCCTATTTTCAAAGTTGATGATCTGGATGACATGTTGGAAGAAATTACATATAACATGCTTTCGATGATTTTACGTCACCAGTTACGTATGCAATCAATCTCCACCATAAAAAAATCAATCATCACTAATATTTTTTATCCACTCCAAATCGTCCTTCAATTTGAATTAGTACTTATGGAATCAAATTATTTTGAAACTCTAATTTAGGTCAATCAACTTAGCAATCCGATTAAAAATTGACACGTGGATTTCCATTTTTTCTCTAAAAAAATATGGGCCCCCATATCTAAACAAAAAGATTTTCGACAAGAGAGAAAAAGCTGGCCATATTAAGAATGTGGAAAAGGCCCAAATAACCCATCAATCAAAGCAAGCCAACCCATCTGCTAAGACAATTGACATTCTGTTCATAGGTTTTATCTGTTGGGCCATGGCCCCCACTAACTGAGAGGACCCGATACCCACCCTACTAATCATACATCATTATTCATTATTTTTCTACTGTGGGTCCGTTTGGTAGATATAACATATTGGAAGCATTGCGAAAAATAATTTCTCACACTTTTTGACAAATAAAATTTACGACGTTTGCTCTTAATAGTTAAGATTCCTTTTTAGAATTTACTGTGGTTTTAAGAGTTTGTTATTGTCGAAAAAATAGAGAATGTAACAGAGAAATGACTAAATGAGTATAAGATCCAATTGGACTTGAAAATTAGACATTAAAAAATTGTCTTATCTACAAGGCTTAAATAGGCTTGTGTTACGTCTGCCACCACGTTTCAGTAAATCTTATATTTTTTATTTCCTTGCATTCTAAACGAGTTACTGTTGACCCACCCTACTATTGCAAAGTGTAGGAGTATGTGAAAGAAGAATAATTGGAAGCCCTACTGCTGATTTTGTATGGGAATTGTAGACTTCGGTTTTTGATTAGTGATGTAGTCAATAGATCCCGATTCTACTCACGTTCACACTTAAAGTTTTTGTACATTTGAACAAATCATTAGAAGCACATGTTCTTCTCAGCCGGTGGATGAGGCGATCGTGAACACTTCCGACGATCGAGTTATTCAAATTGCATTTTGGATATGGCATGACTAGAAGACGTGACCCACAAGTATGTGTACGGGCATCGTATTATAGAGAGAAAATGACAAGGTGAGCAATATTAGTCTATATTTGGCCTCATTTTTTTTTTTTTTTCAAAAATTCATCTTTTCAAAATTTATTTTCAACCACACATTTTTCCATAAAATAATTTTACACACAAACCAAAAAAATTATTTATTTTTTACTTACACGTTCTCCAACAAAATACTAGTCTAAAATGCATTTTTGGCCCAAAAATGGGGCTCAAACATGGGCTTAATATTGAGAGTATAAAGTTGCATTACCTTCAAATGATACTAATTGTGAGATTTTATAGTTGAAGAGTTGAAGTGGTTATCGTTGAATGAAAGACACGCGGTCTCATCTAAACAATGGAATCGTCATCTCATAGTATTTCCTAAGTTTAGAAAGTATTTCCTAGGACTCACATCTAAAAAGTAGACTGACAAGTTAATTGAGAGACATTTGCTGTAGAAAATTCACATCAATCAATTGTTCAGAAGATCTTGTATGAAAAATCTCTTAGAAGAGGCAAAACAAGAATATGCCTTTTATAGATTTAAAGGCTAGTCACTTCGAAAATAAACTATAGCAAATTGTGCTACCTCACCTTGGCCATGGAGGGTCGACCTCTACATGGCGTTTCGATTGAGGTGATGGCATTACTTCAGATACCTCAATTTGATGGCTTCGGTTAGGTCGATGATATGGAGTGCGAGCCTAAGGTGCCCATGGCCAATGGTTAGAGCCTCGTAGGATGAGGTGTAATAACAGTTTCCCAAGTTTAGGCATGGATATTCATGTAAAGTGTGGAATTTGATAGGAAAGTGAGAGAGATAATGTATGATAATAGAGGCCTTATGAAAAAACTCTGATGTTTAACTTAGTTATTAAGGTGATGATGTGATAGTGGTTGGAGAAGTGGTGATGATTTGGCATGAAGTTTTCAGTCTTTGTCGAGTGTTGAAGCTTGTTGTAGTGGTCCCCATTTTTAAGATGACATTAGCTAAGTGAATATTTGTTTTGTTCTATTGAGGCATAAAAAAATAGTCCCTCAAGTCTAGATATAAATATTTATATAATATGTGAACTTTGGTTGCTAACGTTTGGTTGTGGCCTTGCGTGGCAATGGTGCTAATGTACCTTAATGCCTTAATGCATATGTGATGTAGAGGCAAAGTTCCACGTTGGTGGGAGGCCTCTGCATTTGGATGCAGCTATTATGCAGATGCATAGTTTGATGTTGTTGGGATGAGACCTTTGAAGATAGATGCAACGTGATGCAAAGGTAAAATCATATGTTTTTAGGATAAGACCTATGAAGGTAGATGAAGTTGTGATGCAGAGATGAAGTCCCATATTGTTTGAATAAGGCCTATGAAGATAGATACAATTGTGGCGCATAAGTGATATCCCATGTTGTTGGGACTCAACCTCTAAAGATAGATGCAGTTGGGATTCAAGCATCTAAAGATAGATGCGGTTGTGATGCAAAGGCAAAGTCTCAGGTTGTTGGGACGAGGTCTATGAAAATAGATGTAGTTGTGATGCAAAGGTGAATTCCCATGTTGTTGGGATGAGATATTTGAAGATAGATGTAGTTGTGATGCAGATACAAAGTCTCATGTTGTTGGGAAGAGGCCTCTAAAGATATATGCAGCTATGATGCAGAGTTTGAAGATAGATGCATTTATAACGCAAGGATGAAGTCGCATGTTGTTGTGATTAGGCATTTGAATATACATGCAGTTGTGATGCAAAGGCGAAGTCCCATGTTGTTAGGATGAGGCCTCTAAAAATAGATGCAATTGTGATGCATTTGTGATGCTAAGAAGAAGCCCCATGTTGTTGGGACGAGGCCTCCGCAATAGATGCAACTATGATGAAGAGGTGAAGTCCCATATTGTTATGAGTACTCATCTATTTACGGTGATGAATAATTTTGGTAATTTTTTAGGCTACAGAGATTGAGGAAATATGTGATTTCTTCATACATTTGTATTGAACATTCTTGATTCGATTTTTAGTATCATTGTAGATGCTCAACAATTGAGTAGCATTTAAAAGAATGTGAATATCTCGTTAGTAGGTGAAAAAATTTCTTATGTTCAATCTTTAATTTTCTGCAAGTTTTACTTAATCATCTTGAGTTTAAACATTCATTTAGGGCTAAGAAGGAAGACATGATTCAAGGCTTCTTCTTTTGTCGATGTCGGATTTTACTTATACTCTTGTTTTTACTTTAGTATGTTCTTCTAATTTTGTTGAACAAAGATAAAGTGAACTTACGAGGTTAGACCCAAATTACAAAACATTATTAAATAGCAACAAGTCACTTCTAATTATCTATAGATGGTTAATCAATCAATTCAATTTCCTTATGTTGAACTGTCGTAGTTATATGAAAATAGTAAATAATGCACAAAATGATCACGGAAAAACCACAACTGGGTAAATGGGCACTTTGCTAGTTAAAAATTCATTATAAACGAATTTAAACTTACAGTCCATTAGACCCGACTACCAATAGTACTTTCTGACCTCCTGATTGCAATTTCTACAGCCTTCCTAGAAAAATTTCCTCATCACTCATGGAGTCAAACTTGCCCAAATTCTCTCTATCTCTTAGAATATAGCAATTGTTGCCAAACACACGAAAGTATTTGATGGTAGGCCTTTTACCCATCCAGATCTCATACTATGTTATATCAATTTTGGGTCTAAGGTAAACCCTGTTCACTATGTGACACGTAGTGTTGATGGTTTCACCCTAGAAATGTATAGCTAGTCCCTTACCATGAAGTATGGCTCTAGCCATTTCTTGAAGCACACGATTTTTCCTCTCAACTATTCCATTTTGTTGTGAAGTGATCGGCGAGGAGAACTCATGCTGGATTCCCTCCTCCAGACAGAAGTTCTCAATATTAGAGTTTTCAAACTCTTTCTCATGATCACTACAAATTCTAGTTATGGTGAAGTCTTTCTCATTTCTAAATCTTTTGCACAATGTTATGACAAGACTGAATACCTTAGATTTTTCTCTCAACAGCTCAATCCATGTATATCGGGAGAAATCATCCACCACAACCAAAATATAACGTTTACCATCAAGACTACTATCAGTCTTAGATGGTCCCATTAAGTCCATATGGAGTAATTCTAGCAGCTTGTTTGTCAAGATTTTAGAAGTTTGTTTATGATTTACTCTAAACCGTTTACCTTGTTGAGACGATCCACATATAGTGTTTTCAATTTTTTCAAACTTAGGTAAACCATTAATAAGTTCATTCTTAGCTAGTTTAGACAAACTCTTATAGTTCATATAACTAAGACGTTGATGCCACAGTTCAGTCACATCAATTTTGGCATTGCTAGACACATAGTTGGAATTAGAAAAAACTCCATAACAATTGTCAGAAATTCTTACACTTTCGAGGACAACGTTACTAGTAGAATCATACATAGAGTACCTTTTTTTGGACAAAACTAGCATCAAAATCAGCGTCACATATTTGACTAATGTTGAACAAGTTGGACTTTAAACCTTTCACATAAAGAACATCTGAGATAATAGGTCATCCATATGTATTAACGGTACCTTTACCTAGGATAGGTACAATAGCCCCATCTCCAAAAGTAACCATACCACCATTCAAATCATCAAGAGTAGAGACCAATGCTTTATTACCACACATAAGTCTAAAACATGCACTATCAAGATACCACATAGACTTATTTGAGCTTTAAGTGCAACGTGGGCAACATAGCAATTCAATTGTTCATTGACATAGGAAGATCATTTTTCTTAATCCAAACATTCTTAGAAGTAGATGTAATCATACTCAGTTGAGTCATCATCTCAGTTAAGTGGCTAACCTGATTGGCGAGGAAATTAACTTTGCTCGAGATATCCTGACTTTCTACTTCTTGTATGAACTTTATGAAAACTAGGTCTTTTATGTCCCAATGCACCATAATTGTGACAGGTATTCAAACCTACGCGACGGTTGTCGTTAATTTATAGGACGATCGGTCCTACGTTGTCTAGTAGGCTTCGATCCTAAAACATTTTTTCCCTTAGATTCAGGATTAGCAGTATTCCTAACTTTGTTGGTGGTTGAGACAAACGTGATTTTGGATGTACTAACAATAGTATTACCATTTTGAACGTATCATAGACCGTGCCTAATTCCAGTAGACTTGTTCATCCCTAACAGATTATCAAGTTTCTGAGTACCACTCATGAAGGAATGAAGTTGAGCATTAGATTTTTCTAAGTCACTTGTTAAGGATTTAACTTTAGCTTATAAGTTCTCATTAACAAGTTTCAACTTACCCAAATTTTTGGTAGAGTCCTGAAGGTCAGCTATGAGTCTCTCTCTCTCAAGTTAAATAACCTTTTTTAGTATGACTTTATTGACCTTCTTAATTTTAAGACCCTCCTCAAACAATTGTCGATAAGACTCATGAATATCGGTCTTATCCTCAGAGTTTTCATAAGAGGTCTCACTATATTCATCATTCTCCACATTTTCACTTTCCTTATCAAATTCAATCTTAGCTATAAACGTTAAAGCTATAAAGTTTTGTTCATCCTCACTGTCAGAGGTATCACTCTGAACACTCGAATCTGATTCATCATCAGTCAAAGTCAGTGCTAATACTTTACCCTTTCCTTTATTCAAATTCTTCTTAATGTTAAGACATGCATTCCTATAGTGACCAAAATTCTGACACTTATGGCATCTAACTGACTGGATTTCTTACTATAAGTCATATGATTATTCTTATCATGCTTTTCTTTCGGGAATGTACTAGGGACATCATTTTTCATTTCTTAAGGTTTTCTCCTATTTCTCATCGCTTTCTGGAATTTTTTAACGAAATAAGCTATTTTGTCGTCCATAAGGGTTTTAACGTCAGTAGACTCACTATTTTCTTCTCTAATGGTGTTCATGGCTATGAATTTAACCTTCTTTGGTTGAGATATGGTGAGTTCATAGGTTTGAAGCGATCCTACAAGTTCCTCTATCTTAGTAGTATCTAAATCCTTACTTTCTTCAATAGCTGTAATCTTAGGTCTAAATTTCTCAGGTAAGGATCTAAAGATTTTTTCGAACTATTTTGGACTCGGGGACCTTCTTATCTAGGTTGAAGCTGGAGTTTATTATGTCATTAAGTTTTGCATAGAATTCATTAAACGATTCATCGTTCTTCATTCGAATTTCTTCAAATCTAGAGATTAACATATGCAGTTTAGAGTTCTTAATAGTTTTGGTTCCCTCGTGATTGATATCGAAAATATCCCAAACTTTTCTCGCACCATCACACATCAATACTCTCCTAAACTCTACTGCAAATACATACATAAACAGGGCATGAAGCCCTTTACTATTACAGTTGTATTCAGCTACTTTATATTTGGTCCAAAGAGAAATATCGGTGGGTGCAACTACACCCGCAACAATAGATGAAGGCGCAGTCCAACCGTTTTATACACTAATCCAAATATGCTCATCTAATGCTTTAAGGAATACTCTCATTCGAACTTTCTAGTATGCATAGTTGTTTTCGTTGAAAAATGGAGGCACACTAACTCTTCTAAATTTATTTATTGGTTAGGAATCGAAATGTGACTCTGATACCAATTGAAATTACGAGATTCAACCCAAATTACACCTAGAGGTGGTGAATAGGTAATTATACGAAATTAAAACAACTAATAATTAAATAACAACAAGTCACCTTTAATTATCTCTAAATGGTCAATCAATTAATTCAATTTTCCTATGTTGAACTGTCGCAATTATATAAAAACAGTAAATAATGTACAGAATGATCACGGAGAAACTCCAATTGGGTAAAAATTCCGAGCACTTTGCCGTAAAAAAATCCACTATAAACGAATTTAAACTTACAGTCCGTCAAACACGACTACCACTAGCACTTTTTGACATCCCGACTGCACTTTCTACGGCCCTCCTGGATTGCATGCCCCTGCACCAACTCTCGACTGTAATTTTCAAATCACTCTTGGATTGCGTGCCCCTGCACAAACTCTCGATTTTATGAATTCGTCTATCTTCGTGGATCAACGAAAAATTCTGCGTTCTCCAACAACAACTGAAACTCCAGTCACATTCTCTTGATCTTCGAACTCTGATAGATGTTTAGGAAGTAAACAATTTGGTATTTGGATTAAGTGGATTTGATGTTTTCATCGCCAAGAACAAATCGAACTACGAAGGTTGAAAGCGATGGATGAATTTGGTAAATTAGATATGAAGCAATATGTGTTTTCTTAATGTTCAACCTTAGAAAAAAAAACGCTTAGAAGAGTGCTGGTATTTATACTGTAGGTTTAGGGTTGAACGGGTCGGATAAAAAGTCTTAAAAATGCGAATTAAAACTTTTCGGATGACACATCTGCTCGAGCGACAGTTTAGCGACAAGCGAGCAACAGATTGTCGCTTGAGCGAGGATAAGGCGGCATGCGAACGACGATGTTTCTGTTTCTGCCGTTCGAGCGAAGACATGGCAATGAGCTAGCGAAATTGTGACATCGTTTTTCTCATTTTCTCATACTTGAACCCTAGAACCTATACAACTTAATTTATACAAATTGCACCTTACTTCTTGATTTTTACATTATATTAATGTAGTATTTTTTGTTAACAGACTTGTCAATTACAATAAAACCTAACATAGATCGGTATATGGTTATTTCTTTGGAATACTTTAAGTTGATTTTCTTTCATATTTAATATCACATCTTTTTGATAGGTATAAGTTCGTTTAATTAATCTGTGCTTGGCGTTTGAATTGTTATTTGATTTCTTTTGATTCTTCATTTATTATTATTATTATTATCTCCAATACGGACACCAAAAATGCTTAGGATGTAACCTTTTATTCTTTCTGTTCTGCATGACGAAGCGACGAAGGATCTAACTTAGATTTTCTTTGCTTTAAATTAATTGATGAATCTCCGAGACGACAATAGATTTGTTTCTAGTTTTCATTTGATTTGGAGGATTAATGAATAATTGGACAAATATTAAAACCTTTGTAATTTAAATACTTGAATCATCGTTCTAATTAGTTAGTGTTAGTTTCTTTAGTTTCAATTATTTTAACAAATTTGATTCTTTTTCTCAACTAGGCTAAACTGTACTTAATTTGGATACTATTGATCTTTTTTACAGTTCTTGTGGGTTTGACCTTGTTGCTTACTCTTTCTATATGAAATAGATTTGTACCCTTTCGAGCCACTTGAAATTTGACAACAATAAAAAAACATAGCCTTGTGTGTATATAGGTCCTAGTCCTAGTCCTAGTCCTATATAGAAAACGTAGTGTTTGATGCATATACTTTCTCGTACTACTATCACTTTCATATATTCAATGTTGTGACACATTTTCAGTGGGGATTTATTCATTCCAGTCATTCTCTATATGCTATATATTCTTTTGCCGGGAAATTTTATCATCTGAATTTTGTTAGGGATGAACACATTTTGATTTTGGCAACTTTTGAAATATTTTCAAGCCAAACATTTTAAACGGTTTGGAAATATACCTAACCAAACCAAAACATTTCATTTTCCAAACTAAATCATTTTTTGCGGTTTGATTTTATTATAAAAAATATTTTATCTACATAAAAATAATTTCTTTCAAACAAGTTAAACATAAATAGTAATTTGAAATTTCACTATAACACTTAAATTGAAATCTTCTAAACGTAAATTATTCGTCTCAATAGAAACTAAAAAAAATAAAATAATAATAATAACACAAAAAGTTCAACCATAAAACTAAGCTTGCAATTTCATTGTTTAGATAAGGGAAATATTATCATAAATAAATTATTATTTTCCTAAATTGTTAATAAAAGTCTACTAAAAAGTAATTTTGTTGAATTATAAATTGATCTAACAAATAGTATATCTTGGATAAAAAAATAATTCTCCTTTTATAAAATTGGGAGAATGATTCGTTTTGGTTTCAAGTGGTTTTTAACTTTCGCAACCTAAACTGAACCATTTTCAAACAGCTTGGTTCAATTTTGAAACGATTAAAACCCAAACCACATGAAACCAAATCAACAGTTTCAAAATTGTGATTTTGATTCGGGTGAACGAGTTCACAGCTTTTTTATTCAGGCCTAGATTTTACAAAAAATGATATCAGACAATTGGATCATTACAAGTGTGATGTACTTCGTAACTCAAGTTTTACAAATTTTGATTCTCTTCCTAGGTTATTTCGAATGTTGGTTGGAACGAAGAAGTCGTCATTATTTATTGATTAATAGGTTGATTAGTTTAGTATTGAATCTTTTAGTTTCTACAACAGAACGAGCTCTTTTCAGGATGCAACTCATCAAGATGTCGCTTCCATATAAAATGGAAATTATCTTTATCAAACTCCATGATCATCTATATTTAGAGAGAGGTTGCTCTTGATATTGTACAAAGGTTTTGTTGAAAAGTTTTATCATATGGGGAATTGCAAGGTATGACAAGAGTAGGATTTTTGTAACCCCTAATGACAACCATTATTCTAAAATCCCTTAATTTTTGTACTCATTTTCAACCACATATTCACACAATAAAATATTTTATACATAACTCAAAATTTGTACCTATTTTTTAACCATACATTTTCCAAAAAAATAACTATTCAAAACATCATTTTTTTTCCCGAAATAATGGCCATTAAACAAGTGCTAAGGTATTTGTATTGTAAGTTTGGTTAATTTTTGTTATCTTTTAGATAATATTTTTGAAATTAATGTTTTGTGTTATATATAGGCATATTGAAGTCCTCATTATGTCTCCACTTTTGTCTTTTCATTCTTCTCATACTTTTGAATCCTCTAACAAAAGTTTTGCCAATCCACCAAACTAATTAATCCTAGATTTGCTGATCTTCGAGCACATTTGAAATACAACAAAATTACAAGCGAAGTCACCATACAATAAAAAAATGCCAAAGTTATTAGTTGACTACTAAATATAATATGATCGGATTTCTGTCCATCAAGTCCCCGCCCTTATCACTGTGTCAGTTTCTCAAGAGATTTTTCTCTTGAAATTTTAGTATTTCAAATCCAATTTTTTGTATTCGAGATAGATAGCTTCCCTTTTTTTATTGTGCAGTAATCTATTTATAAGAAATTGATGATGCATTTTTAGTCATTTTCGTGATTTAACATTCTTCATTATTTTTATTGAAAATAACTATTTTAGTTCTCATTTTATAAACTTATTGACAATTGTCCTTTTGAGACATTCGTCCAAGAATATTTCATTTTCACTCGAAGGCATGATTCACTAACATCAATGTTGATTTGTTAGAATTCAAATCGAGATGAATCATATCTACGTCCAAGGTTATCTGAGGCCCTTAAATTTTTAATAATGTTTTTAGTCAAATGCTAAAGTCCTACAAATTCTTTTGGTTAACAAGCTTCACTGATTGAGGAGTTCTTTTGTTCAAGCAAGCCTTGATGAATGAGGAATATATGTTCATTCCATGACACATGGATGTGCAGTGTGACCACCTTTTGTGATTGACGTGAAATCAAACGAACCATAATAATTTCTCTATGTAACAATATACCCATGATGTTCCTATTTAAGTTGCATTACCCTCAAGGAAGCCTAATTGATCGAAGCGTTCTTTTGTTCCAGCAAGCCTTGATGTTTAGACATACATATTCATTCCATGACATGAGCATGCGATGTGATCTCTTTTTTTGATGACGTAACATCAAGCGAACCATAATAATTTCTGCATATAACAATATACCCCCAGTGTTCCTATATAAGTTGCGTTACCCTTAGGTCCAAATGTATTGCCATTAATTAAGAGTAGTGATATATAGCACCACGGATGCTTAGCACCATTCTAGGGAATATGAAAGTGTCTGATTAAACATCTTAAAATTGGGGAAAGAGTAATGTTATTTAACACATTTGATTTTATAGTACTAATTTAGGTAGCATTATATGACATTAAATAAGAGATACAATTAAATGAGTTATTTAATTTTATTTTTTATTGAGTCTATCACATAATGTCATATAAATTAATGTTATAATAACAGTGATGCTAGATATCACTTGTAGCCATATAAATTAATTTCATGATATCGATGGTACTATGTAGCATCACTAATTAATAAAAGATATAGATATTGTTTCTCAATAACTAGTACATGCATGCATCTATATAGGATTGAGAATATGCAAAGCCATCTTCAAAGTATAAAAAATTGTATTCTCATAAATAATTTTCGATATATATTTTACTTCATTTTATTATGATGTGGAGTTTATTCTAATTAATAGATTATTTAGGTTATGATCAAAATAATTTTATGACTACATAGAAATTATTTCTATAAATATATCATTGTAAAGAGATCTTATTGTATTATCCTTCAATGATTACAACCCTACTCGAACAGTTTTGCCTAAAAAACTTTACTAAATCAAATTAAATTCAAAAGTCAACTTATTTTATTTTTATTTGAGCTTAAACTAGTGAAAAACAAAACTCGCACACATATATTGGAGACAGTTTATTTTAGATTAGACGTTACCATATATGTGCAAGCATTTTAAAAACTAACAATCATAGAGGCATCATAAAATGGTAGATTCTATGGATAATATAAAATTTTGTATCAACTTTTTTGTGATAATTTCCGGGTTTTACTCATCCTGTTGGTTCTAACACTTCGTATGACACCTGATTTGACCTGCACGGTATCCATTTACACTCCATTATTTAATTGGATCGTGAGTCAAATTTTCTGTCACTTTGATTGTCAAGCTCATTTACCTTAGGTATGATGGGAAATAGAACTCCATCTAGAACCTGAGTCTTTCGTCTTAAAATTATGTCGTCAACATTTTTTTATGACTTCTCTGCCTATCTATGCTTTTATTTGGTGGAGATTAAAATTAAATGTTTAATAAATTTTCATAAAAATTGATGAAATGTGTGGTTAAAAAGTTGTGAGATCCATAAAATACGTGGTTAAAATTAATTATTGACTTTAACTTAAATTAGAATATAGATTTTAATCGATACCAAACCGTGACTATTATCTAACTTGCATATCAGAACATTCTTTAGAATTTAAGATCGTTATGTCAAGGGACAATACAATGACCGTTTACACTTTCTATCCATGTTTTGCCGAATAAGAAGAATGTGATCTTTTATGGGATATATGCATTTTAGACTAATGATCGTTACACTTCAACTAAATTATTTTATTCATTCTGTTAAAGAGGAAAGAATTTAAAAATTTAATAGTAACTATTAGGAGATGCGAATTTATTTGTTTTGCTTTGTCCCATCTTGTCAATCATATTTCCTTTTTAGTGCAATAAGACATCTAACATCTTGAGGGGATGGCCTCTCGTGTCACATATACCTTAGTTATTAGGAAATAATATTACTTTTACTTTTATTACATTTCGTAATATTATCAAATATTTTGCTAAGACTATATTAAAATGAAATTTTTAATTATAATCTCAAAATTTTTAAAATTACAAAATAAAAGTATAATAGAAAAGGAATTAATTTAATTAACTAGGATTAAATGGGTATTTTGATTGTTGATAATTAGCGAAGTTAAAAACAAAATCTGAAAAGTTACCAGTTTATTGCTTCTCAAATGGCTTATTGACACAAAACGTCTCTATATTTGATTTTTAGTATGCAAAATGTCCATACATTTCAAATTTTTACATTTTCACCCTTATTTCCATATTTCATTATGGAAATATCGTCGTGAGCTATCGTATGCAAAGTAATTTCTCTCATTTTTTCTCTCATTTTTTTTAACAGTGCATTTGTGCACCACCACCATCACCTGATTAAGGATAGTCTATATATATATATATATATGAGCCAAAATATATCTAAATGTTGTGTTTTTTTGTTGCTAAATGCTGAACAAAATATATAATCACACCGAACTCTTTTGGTTGTGATTTCATTCTCCCTGTCAAGTTTTTTTATTTAATTTTTGTTCAACAGTTGTATTTATTGTATTTATTGATGTTTCAATTTATGAATTTGATTTTGCTATCTTTAAATTGTAATTTGAACAACGCGTTGAGTTACTGTGATTGATCAGTGTGCTAAGTTGTTGTATTGGACAACATGTTTACAAGATAAGATAGGAACGGTTTTCATATAGACACGAAATGTAAGGACGTTTTGCGCAAAATTCAACGTAGGGACTTTTTCGCAAAACCTTCAAAACGTAGGGATGTTTTACGCAAAATCCTTTGAAATGTAGACAATTAGAAAATGGAAAATGTATCAGCCTGGGTGATGATGAACAGTGGATTTCAAACAATAAATGCGCTGCCATTTTTGAATTACGATTTTACATGCAACATTTCAGATTCAAAAACTTAATTTTGCTTTAATTGTTTGATTAATTTTCATGCTTCTTGTCATTTCAGAGTTTCGTAATATATCACTCTCTCTCTCTCTCTCTCTCTCTCTCTCTCACACTTGAATTGATCAAACCATTTTGTCCTTATATTTTTAAAATAAAGCCGAGTCCAAGTGTACATGTAACAGTGGAATTAACAGCAGATAGATAGAAGGACGATTTCCATAATAAAACATGAGAATAGAGGTGAAAATGCAAAAAATTGAAACATAGTGACGTTTTGCACACTAAAGAACAAACGTAGAGATATTTTGTGTTAATAAACCCTCTCAAATCTACCGTCGTACGGTAAGCATTTTTTTATAATCAAATTTTCTTAGATTCTCCAACACTTGGAAAACAAATATTGATTATTCGAGAATCAAAGGTTGGCTCTAAAACCAATTCCAAACTGTGCACTCCAGCTGAAGGTTAGGACTTAGTTTATGGTATAGCTTTTGGTAGATAATAAGGAGTGAGTCATAGGGAATGTTTGGATAAAAAGGAATAAGAGTTGTGAATCCTAAATGTGTAGCTAAAAATATTATTTAACTAACATATAAATTATAAGCTATAAAACACTCCCAAACATGTTGTTAGTGTGGGTAGGTTGTTTAAATCTACGAGGCCTCGAGGCTCAGCTCAATCAATCTCCTATCTCATCTCAATGAGATTCTTTAGATTGACTCTTCCATTCGTACGTCTCCCTTCAGTGGCCTCCATGTGGCATGGATAAGGACTCAATGTGAAGTGGACGCGTGACATACATCACTCCAAAAAGAAAACCACAGTTCAAAAATAGATGGCGTTATTTTCAAAAACATGTTGCACATAATAACTATAAAAACGTTAAATGAATTTGCGAGGTAGCCCAGTCTAGAAAAAAATATTTGCTGCCATATTCATATCATCTCATGCTTTCATGGCTTTGCGTTTCATGTGAACATTATAACAATATTATTTGCATTTATGGAATCCAAAATAAGGATGCGTGACAATGTTCACCTAATAAAATTAAACAAAACATTTGAGGGCCAGGCACCATAATTTATGGATTTTCTATGAACAGCTGGACAAACATTAATTTACTCTCACGGTAATGGAATTAATTGGTTAAATATGATGGTATTCTCCTCAATCGAAAATAATTTACTCGTTTGACCTTTTATGCCTATAACAATTACACAAACGTGGGTTTTGAAAATAAACAAATATTTTTAGAGCCCAACTTTTGAGGTCATTGCTATTAAATCATTGAACAAAACATAGAAAAAAAGAAAAAGAAAAAGAAAAGAGGCTAGAATTTCGTGATTAATCGTTTAACGAAAATACAGGAAAAATAAGTTTTAAATAGTCTTGCTAGTAGATAAGTAAAAAGATTAATCTGCCTTTAATATAAACAATAATATATTTAACATCACCCTCAAACTATTGCTAATGTGCAAGAAGCATCGAGAGTTTCCCCAATTAAAAAAAAAAAAAAAAAAAAAAA
>CAIGRN010023743.1:0-11091 GCA_903798345.1 Fraxinus anomala
AAGAGGTGATTGTAGTGTCTTTTTTCCACTACAACTTCAATTATTTTTAGGGTATAAATCTCGATCGAAATAATTGATCATACAAAAATCTATTTCTCATCAGAATTATACTTTCAACTCAATAAATCTATTACTTGTCAAAAATCTTGTGCATTTGTAAGATTTCATCTAACAAGTATCATGAGTATTTAGTTTATTATCATGTATGTAAGCTTTTCGTATGCTTGTATACATTGAAAACTTGATTAAATTGTTTAGATATAGATTAAGAGTACAAATCTTGTAAAACAATTTCACTTTCTTAGTATATGAAATTCTCCCCTTCTTCCACATAAATTTTGTTTTCTTTGTGATTCATTATTTTCGTATTACTCATATTATTCTCGTCTTTATTATTTGTCCCGATTTTCAACGGTGCATAACTTGTATATCATACAATAATCGTATTTTTTAACATCAGATTTTTAAAACATAAATGTTTGTGTATTTGATTTTAGAAAAGAAACTATCAAAACAAATCAATTGATTCAGAACATAGTTGGTCTTGAAGTGTAGTTCTCGAGTTCAAGAAAGTAAAGGAAATTGAATGGATTGATTGATCAAAGGCGTTGACTCTCTATCTCTCGTTACCAGAATTAAGTTTTCATTCACGTCAATTAAGCGATTAGATATTGATAAATGTAGATATGACTTTCTATTTGATCATGGTTTAAGTAAGTGATTAATGGATTGAATTTATCAATGACAAAGGCATGTAACAATTTACACAAGGCATTGATTCATCAAATGTCTAGGGACTGCAACGGAATCCACAACCGCATTACCAACAAAGAAAACTCGACATAACACTTGAAACATCAAGAACATCAAGATCTTAGGTTCAATGAGTAAAATACATCAAATAGGTGATTGCAAGCAAGATTTATTTTGTCTTTAGGTAAGTGTGCTTGGGGAAAGGATAGTAACTTAGCTTTTAATAGGCTTATATAGGATGTCTATGGAATACTTTAATCACACAAGTGTCACGGGCCTAGTTTCGTTACACCTTAACTACTAGAAACTCTGCGGTCTTAACGTTCACAATTCCCATTTCATGAGAAAACGTTAAGTCAGCCTTTCAACACTCCCAATAATTTAATCAACTAGGCTAAATTATTATAACTTTAAGTAAATGATTTGAAGTAAGGAAAATATGGAAAACAAGTAAGCTTGGGAGAAAACTCTCTTTGTATATAAAACTTTCACTCCAATGAAATCTAAATTATAAATGAAACTACATCTCTATTTATAGGCAAAACCTATATAAGTTGCCTAGGAATTAATGGTCAAGATCAATCTTCATCCAAGGGTCCTCATTGGATGCAAGTTGCCTTAAACCTCCTAAGATCATAATGGAGCAAAGTTGGAACTTGCTTCATTGCAAGTGGCATGTCTCTACAACCTATATTGCAAGTGGACACGTCATTTTCATAGTGGCCAATTTTGTCTTTGCTTCCTCATTGGCTTTGTTTTGCAAGTGGCACAAGTGGGCAAGTTCCCACTTACATCCCCCAAAATATTCAGCCTGCAGCCCATGGTATTTCTCTCCAGAAAACCACTTTGATGTGCTGGGAAAACTGCCCATGTCATGCAGCCTGCAGCCTGTGTGTTGTTGTGCTGCCTGTGTCCTGCCATGATTGCAGTCTGCAATGTCCTGACTGCATCCTGTGTGCTGCCGCGATATCTGCTTGCATTGTTGCCTGCGTTGCAATGCCCGCATGCACGCCCGAATTTCCTAGACACGACCTAGACATGACGTTGCCACCATGGACATCAGTCATCTCCCCCACCAAATTAGGCGACACCCTCTTTGTCATGTACTACTGAAGTTTACACCGAATTAACCATAGTTCTACTTCATTTTCCCACTTACTGCCACGACATTCCTGTGCCATGCTAAATCTCAAGTCATTACCTTGTGATCCGTAACACTCTCCCCTACCTAATCCGCTAACGTTCTTGTAGTGGAACGTGCTCGGCACATCTTCATGCATCTTAAGCCTTGCATTGTCCTCCCCATCAATGGGCTTGAATATTCTCCCTATTTACGGCACAATCTCCTCGACACGTTCGACACCAACCTTTACCCTCAGCGCCACTGCTTTTGTTCCTCGGATGGACGACTTCTCCTATCGTAGCGTCCCCACGCTTGTCGAATATTTGAACATCAATGCTCCCATTTTTTGAATATTTAGACAATGATTCATCAATCTCCTTCATCGGTAGTTCCACCGGTAACTCTGCGGGCATCACGTCCTTATCATCCTCAAGGACTTCAGCTAACTTCATCCCCGAAAGTTGCTATGTTTCCATCCCTACGGAAATGGTTTCAGCATTCATATCATTAAACAACTGGAATGAATTCATCTGAACTTCATCCTCATCTTTGTTATCTACGACCTCTGGTTGGATCACCGAGATGGATGACAATGATCCTCGCTTAGGACAATCTCTCATGTGATGCGGTCTTTTACAAATAAAACAACTACGAGGTGTAAAATTATCCCTATTNTTTACAAATAAAACAACTACGAGGTGTAAAATTATCCCTATTTCTTTCATTATATTTCTTCCTCCAAGAAGCTTGGTTGTTGCCGTTGGGTCTATGATCAGCATTAGAATTTTGCCTCCATTCCGGCTTGCCCCATGGCATGGCTATCTTGGCGTCTTCATCATACTCACTAAAATTTCCTTTAGCGGGTTTGTTGGTTTTAGCTTCTGACTTGGCACTTTCCTCAAACTCGATCAAGAATTCGGCTACCGTAATAGCTTCATCTACGGTTTTGACTCCTTGCAACTCATTTCGCACCCAACTAGCACATCCGTCTAGGAAACAAAATAACAAGTCATCCTTCAACATGCTTGGGATTTGAGCATAAAGGTCGTGAACTCTTTAACATAGTCACGAATTGTTCCCGTATGTTTCAACATCCTCAACTTCTTGCGAGCTTCGTAGACGACGTTCTCCGGGTAAAATTGCCTATTTAGCTCACTTTTGAACTCGTCCTATGTGTTAATTTTGTAAGCTCCCTTTGCAACTTCGCCATGCTTAAGATGCTACCACAACGTCGCAATATCCGAGAAATACTTTGAAGCAGTCCGCACCTTCATGGCTTTGTTAACAAGATTTACGCACTCAAAGTAGACTTCCATTTGCCAAAGCAAGTTTTCCACGTCCTGGGCATCCCGTCGCCCATCATAATTTTTAGGCTTCAGGTACTCGATCCTTGGGGCAACAATACTAGTAGCGACACATTGGCATGTACTAGCTGAATCCTTGCTCATTCTTTCTGTCATCATGGGCATTTGGTTGACATGGCCTTGTATGGCAGAAACGGCATCTAAGACTTTGGCTTGGAGTCTACCAAAATCTTCTGTCATTGCGGCTTGTCTAGCCACCACAGCACAGACATCATCCTTCACTGCTTGGACATCATTTTTCAACGATGCTTGTACGTCCATCACCTCTTGGATATTAGACTGGAGAGTTTCTAACTTTCCAATGGAATGTTCCTCCAGTGCCTCAATGGAGTTTTCAAGAAATTCGACCCGATCACCCATATTTACGATGATTTGGTCAACTTTACCCTCCATGGAAATTGCTTCCCGAGACTTACTTTTGCTCCGTGTCTTCTTTGCTTCAATTGGGACAACACCACGACCCCTTTCCTCAATCTCAACAGTTTGTTGAGAATCCACCATGATAACAGCCTACCAATGAGGCTATGATACCACCTGTCACGGGCCTAGTTTCGTTACACTTGAACAACTAGAAACCATACGGCTTTAACGTTCACAATTCACGTCCATATCAAGAAAACGTTAAGTCAACCTTTCAACACTCCCAAATAATTTAACCAACTGTGCTAAGTTACTATAACTTTGAGTAGAGGATTTGAAGTAAGGAAAATATGGAAAACAAGTAAACTTGGGAGAAAACTCTTTTTGTATATAAAACTTTCACTCCAATGAAATCTAAATTACAAATGAAACTACATCTCTATTTATAGGCAAAACCCATGCAAGTTGCCTAGGAATTAATGGCCACGATCAATCTTCATCAAATGGTCCTCATTGGGTGCAAGTTGCCTTAAACCTCCTAAGACCATAAGGGAGCAAAGTTCAAATTTGCTTTATTGCAAGTGGCATGTCTCTACAACTCATATTGCAAGTGGACATGTCACTTTCATAGTGGCTAATTTTGCATTTGCTTCCTTCTTGGCTTTGTTTTGCAAGTGGCACAAGTGGGCAAGTTCCCACTTGCATCCCCCAAAATATCCATCTTACAGTCCATGGTATTTTTCTCCAGAAAACCACTTTGATATGCTGGGAAAACTGCCCCATGTCATGCAGCCTGCAGCATGTGTGTTGTTGTACTGTCCGTATCCTGCCATGACTGCAGTCTGTGTCCTGCCATGTCTTGATTGCGTCCTGTGTGCTGCCTGTGATGTCTGCTTGTGTTGCTGCCTGCATTGCAATGCCTACATGCAAGCTCGAATTTCCTAGACACGACCTGGACATGACGCTGCCACCATGGACATCAGTCATCTCCCCACCAAATTAGGCGACACCCTCTTCGCCATGTACTACTGAAGTTTAGATCGAATTAACCATAGGTCTACTTCATTTTCCCAATTAGTGCCACGACATTCCCCGTGCCATGCTAAATCTCAAGTCATTACCTTGCGATCCATAACATAAGTCTATCTAATATGAATTTCAGGAATGGTGTCGTCTCCAAAGTAGCTTGGCTAGCTTCTTAAGACGTTCACGAAAAATTAGGATAAAAACATATAGCATTTCCACGTTTCGATTTATATGAACACACAAGATATAAAACATGTGTATGAAGTGTTTTCGATTAGCCATATATGGTGGTTAGTTAAAAGCTTTGTCTATCATGTCACCTTGATTAATATATGAAACATTTTTCACTATGTGAAGGTTTAAATACAAAAGACACATTTGTTTATGCATAAAGCTGGTGGAGTCTATATGAGAGTTCTTCAAAACTATCATTCGTTACAAAGACGATGAAGGATTGTTCGAGTTTTTTTTTTAGAAGAGGAGTGGGGGTTAGGTTGGGCTATAGCCCTGCCCTGCCCCGCCCCCAGCCCATATGGAAAAATGTAAAATACATTATTCAATTTTGACCCAAATATTTGCGTTAGCCCAACTCTAGTTTGAATTATAACCCATGTCCAATGCTCATTTATTCAAATTTTGTTAAAGAGATTACAATTATTGAATACTCTTTTCATGATATTCGTGAAACGTGAAAATCTTATTATCAGTTTAAGCATTTTATGTAATGCACGTTTGACTAAATTTACTTATGATAATTAAGTAAATTTTATAATCGATAATAAAAATAAATTACTTATTTTAATAGTTAGAGACACTACATGTTTTGTTAAGTTTAAAAGTAATTAAATATTTAATTCTACGTATATTTTCATATATATATATATATATATATATATATATATTATTTGTTTTGATCATGAAATAGACGTTATGATCAAAATAAATAATTTGCTCTAAATTTGATATTGTCAATAAAAGGAATCTTTGTTAAAGTTTATTTATTTATAAATTGATCTATATATAAATGTATTCTTGAAATTGAGTCAAACATGGTTATGAATTAAATCTAATTTCCTTGGACTCTCATAAATCTTAATCGATTTTCTCACTTTTGTGGGATTCTTTACTTATTATGAAATGAAGTAGTATAGAAGAATGATGTCCAAACCAAATAATATTTTGAGACAATAACATATAGTGATGTATTATTGATTGCGTGTTTCCACCAAGGCTTCAATTGTTTGGAAAAACTGATCGTCAAAGTTTTTTAGAATAGTATTTATTAAATAATTTCTTAATTTTTTATTGGTAGATATGTATCATTTGCTTATTTTGATCATGATTTGGTCAATTTATATTTTTTAATCCGTACGTTGATTTTCTATCTGGTCAGAATATATAAAAAGATCGAGTGGGACATCTTATGATGAAATATTTAGACTTCTTTTATTTCATTGAGTGTCGTACACTCTTTGTCATGAGTTTAGCCTCTTATGGCGCGAGTTCATTCGAATTTTTTTAAATTTCATCTAATTCTAATGTTATTTTCTGGCTCCGCCCCTATAGACATTGATTGTTGGAGCAAAGATCGAATTACAAAGTCTAGGAGCATTAGAACAAGTGGTTACTAGAGCAGGAAAATAGTGGATTGTCGAGCTTCGTGATTGATTTTTGTAGTAGGCAACGTAGGTGCGCTGGAGCTCTCGTCCACCTTTACAAGACTTGAAAATCTGAGAGTAATGTGACTAGCAATGCCAAACGTACGTTAAGTTTGCTAACAAAAACAAATACTCATAAATTCAAATAATAAAAAGGTAAATACAATAAGCTCCCATTTGATTTAAATTTTGATAAAAGTTGATGAAATTATGTGTTTAAAAAATTGTAAATCCTATAAAATGTATGATTAAAATTAATTCTTGAATTTGATTTATATTTTAATTCAATTTTTAAAACTCAACCAAACAAAGGTTAAGAAAAAGTAAAGACCCTTCAGGCTTCCACAATTACACTCCAAAAATTAGAGCATCTTCAAGAAGTTCTTTAATCATAAGTTGCCCAATAACTTAAAAAGTCAATCCTCAAAATTATGTTCCAAGAGATTTTTTTAAATTAACATTTTAAAGATAGAGAGCGAGTTTCATTCTTCAAATTTAAAGAGTCAAACCCACTCTATAATTAAATGTATTTAAAGTATTTTGATTTTCAATGAGCATAAATTGACTAGTTTTAGTGAAAATAAAAGATAAAAAAAATAATATTTTTGGGAATAGTAAAATTAAGTATTAAAGATAAAGAGTCTGTTGAATTAATTAAAAAATTTATTTTCTAAATTTATAGAGAGTAAAAATGTATACATAAGATCCTGGTGGAGATGCCCTTAATAGTTACTCTTGTGCCGTTCCACCTCCTCACTCATCTATAAATATGATCACATCGTAAGTCTTTACGTATGCGCACTTATTAGCCTATAATTTAGAAGGGAAAAAAAAAACTCAAAACACTATATTGATTTAAACATCGAAATTGACTCGAGAGATTCAATTAACCCAACCGACATTGATTGTAAAGCATTATATCAATTTGTTATGGTAGAATATTTTATTTCAACTATATCACATCATTGGTTAGCCATCCAAAAAGCTAATTAAATTAATAGTGTGACATCCGACTTGAAAATTGGATGAACTATATGTGTAATATAAGGACTTGCACGACAATATAAAAAAATATAGAATTCTACATAAATTCTATATATATGAATCGTAATATATGAAAATATACGTAGAATTAAATATTTAATTACTTTTAAACTTAACAAAACATGTAATGTCTCTAACTATTAAAATAAGTAATTTATTTTTATTATCGATTATAAAATTTACTTAATTATCATAAGTAAATTTAGTCAAACGTGCATTAAATAAAATACTTAAACTGACAATAAGATTTTCACGTTTCATGAATATCATGAAAAGAGTATTCAATAATTGTAATCTCTTTAACAAAATTTGAAAAAATGAGCATTGGACTTGGGTTATAATTCAAACTAGAGTTGGGCTAACACAAATATTTGGGTTAAAATTGAATAATGTATTTTACATTTTTCCATATGGGCTAGGGGCAGGGCAGGGCTATAGCCCAACCTAACCCCCCACTCCTCTGCCCCTGAATGTCTAAATGACATTCTTCTAAAAAAAATACTCGAACAATCCTTCATCGTCTTTGTAACGAATGATAGTTTTGAAGAACTCTCATATAGACTCTACCAGCTTTATGCATAAACAAAGGTGTCTTTTGTATTTAAACCTTCACATAGTGAAAAATGTTTCATATATTAATCAAGGTGACATGATAGACAAAGCTTTTAACTAACGACCATATATGGCTAATCGAAAACACATCATACACATGTTTTATATCTCGTGTGTTCATATAAATCGAAACGTGGAAATGCCATATGTTCTTATCCTAATTTTTCGTGAACATCTTAAGAAGCTAGCCAAGCTACTTTGGAGACGACACCATTCCTGAAATTCATATTAGATAGACTTATGTTATGGATCGCAAGGTAATGACTTGAGATTTAGCATGGCATGGGAATGTTGTGGCACTAAGTGGGAAAATGAAGTAGACCTATGGTTAATTCGGTCTAAACTTCAGTAGTACACGGCGAAGAGGGTGTCGCCTAATTTGGTGGGGAGATGACTGATGTCCATGGTAGCAACGTCATGTCCAGGTCGTGTCTAGGAAATTCGGGCGTGCATGCAGGCATTGCAACTCAGGCAGCAACACAAGCAGACATCACAGGCAGCACACAGGACGCAATCAAGACATGGCAGGACACAGACTGCATCATGGCAGGACACAGACAGCACAACAACACACATGCTGCAGGCTGCATGACATGGGGCAATTTTCCTAGCATATCAAAGTGGTTTTCTAGAGAAAAATACCATGGACTGTAAGATGGATATTTTGGGGGATGAAAGTGGGAACTTGCCCACTTGTGCCACTTGCAAAACAAAGTCAAGGAGGAAGCAAATACAAAATTGGCCACTATGAAAGTGACATGTCCACTTGCAATATGGGTTGTAGAGACATGCCACTTGCAATGAAGCAAATTCCAACTTTGCTCCCTTATGGTCTTATGAGGTTTAAGGCAACTTGCACCCAATGAGGATCATTTGATGAAGATTGATCGTGGCCATTAATTCCTAGGCAACTTGCATGGGGTTTGCCTATAAATAGAGATGTAGTTTCATTTGTAATTTAGATTTCATTGGAGTGAAAGTTTTATATACAAAGAGAGTTTTCTCCCAAACTTACTTGTTTTTCATATTTTCCTTATTTCAAATCCTCCACTCAAAGTTATAGTAGCATAGTTGGTTAAATTATTTGGGAGTGTTGAAAGGCTGACTTAACGTTTTCTTGAGAGGGACGCGAATTGTGAACGTTAAGGCCGTATGGTTTCTAGTTGTTCGAGTATAACGAAACTAGACTTGTGACAAGTGGTATCATAGCCTCGTTGGTAGGCTGTTATCATGGTGGATTCTCAACAAACTATTGAGATTGAGGAAAGGGGCCGTGGTGTTGCCCCAATTGAAGCAAAGAAGACACAGAGCAAAAGTAAGTCTCGGGAAGCAATTTCCATGGAGGGTAAAGTTGACCAAATCATAGCAAATATGGGTGATCGGGTCGAATCTCTTGAAAACTCCATTGAGGCGTTGGAGGAACATTTCATTGGAAAGTTAGAAACTCTCCAGTCTAATGTCCAACAGGTGATGGACGTACAAGCATCGATGGAAAATGATGTCCAAGAGGTGAAGGATGATGTCTGTGCTGTGGTGGCTAGACAAGCCGCAATGACAGAAGATTTTGGTAGACTCCAAGCCAAAGTCTTAGATGCCGTTTCCGTCATACAAGGCCATGTCAACCAAATGGCCATGATGACGGAAAGAATGAGCAAGGATTCAACTAGTACACGCGGAGGTGTCGCTACTAGTATTGTTGCCCTGAGGATCGAGTACCCGAAGCCTAAAAATTATGATGGGTGACGGGATGCCCAGGACGTGGAAAACTTTCTATGGCAAATGGAAGTTTACTTTGAGGGCGTAAATCTTGTTGATGAAGCCATGAAGGTGCGGACTGCTTCAATGTATTTCTCGAATATTGCGGCGTTGTGGTGGCGTCTTAAGCATGGCGAAGTTGCAAAGGGAGCTTACAAAATTAACACATAGGACGAGTTCAAAAGTGAGCTAAAGAGGCAATTTTACCCGGAGAACGTCGTCTATGAAGCTCGCAAGAAGTTGAGGATGTTGAAACATACGAGAACAATTCGTGACTATGTTAAAGAGTTCACGACCCTTATACTTCAAATCCCAAGCATGTCGAAGGATGACTTGTTATTTTGTTTCCTAGACAGATGTGCTAGTTGGGTGTGAAATGAGTTGCAAGGAGTCAAAACCATAGATGAAGCTATTACGGTAGCCGAATTCTTGATCGAGTTTGAGGAAAGTGCCAAGTCAGAAGCTAAAATCATCAGACCCGGTAAAGGAAATTTTAGTGAATATGGTGAAGACGCTAACCGTGAAGACGCCAGGATGGCCATGCCATGGGGTAAGCCGGAATGGAGGCAAAATTCTAAAGCTGATCATAGACCTGGCGGCAACAACCAAGCTTCTTGGAGGAAGAAATATAATGAAAGAAAGAGGGATAATTTTATACCTCGTAGTTGTTTTATTTGTAAAAGACCGCATCACATGAGAGATTGTCCTAAGCGAGGATCATTGTCATCCATCTCGGTGATCCAACCAGAGGTCGTAGATAACAAAGATGAGGATAAAGTTCAGATGAATTCATTCCAGTTGTTTAATTCTATGAGTGCTGAAACATTTCCGTAGGGATGGAAACATAGCAACTTTCGGGGATGAAGTTAGCTGAAGTCCTTGAGGATGATAAGGATGTGATGCCCGCAGAGTAACCGATGGAACTACCGATGAAGGAGATTGATGAATCATTGTCTAAAGATTCAAAAAATAGGAGCATTGATGTTTAAATATTCGACAAGCGTGTGGACGCTACGATAGGAGAAGTCGTCCATCCGAGGAACCAAAGCAGTGGCTTTGAGGGTGAAGGTTGGTGTCGAACGTGGCATGTAAGAGGTTGCAACGGGAAGAGGTGCATGGGGCACTGTGGACACCCGTCCATTGAGGGGATTATGCCGTAAGTAGGGAGAACATTCAAGTCCATTGATGGGGAGGACAATGCAAGGCTTAAGATGCATGAAGATGTGCCGAGTACGTTCTACTACAAGGACGTTAGCGGATTAGGTACGGGAGAGTGTTACGGATCGTAAGGTAATGACTTGAGATTTAGCATTAGGCCTAGGCGCGGTTCGGGTTGGGTTGGTTTTTAGCTCAACCTGAAACCAAACCGATAAGGTCGGTTTCAAAAAATTCCAAC
>CAIGRN010023762.1:0-32283 GCA_903798345.1 Fraxinus anomala
ATTGAAAAGTTCGAGAAGTAGAGAACAAGATTTAAGCATTTGGGTCCGCGATCTACATTTTTTAAAAGTTGGGAACCTCCCCTACAAATTTTCCTAAAATAAATTACATAATCTAAAACTAGTATGTTGTGGTTGTTGGGAAAATTTACACCGATAAATGTGCATATATATATAATATTCACAAAACGTACATCTTATATGCGTGAATTGAAATATAAATCCATTTACCAAAAAATGAATTTGAGAAGGCAAAATGATAATTATCGAAGTCGAATACGTGACGACGAATTCAATCATTTCCTCTCTTCAAATAAAAGCCATTACATTCTTTAATTAAAACATTTCAATATAAAGAAAAGAAAGTTAGTCATTTTTCTAAAATCAAAACATAATTAAAAGAAATCACAAAATGTAAGTGATGGGATTGGCCGAGGCAAGTGTTTGACACTTTGTTCTTAAGATGAATTTGTCCTACATCGGTGCTAATGATTTTCTGACAATCATCCCCCAAGATACAACGACAATTCGTAATATGAGTACTCCAAAGTACGTAGACTAACAAAGGAGAACATAGTTCCCCCTCTACCAAAAATATGACTTTGATGTAAAAATGAATCACTTCTACAAAATATTTTTAAGCAAAACAAAAGTTAAACATGGTATGGAATGAATAATGAACGTCCTAGAGGTCCTTTGTATAGAATGTGAAGTGGTGTGGTTGGAGAGACACGTCCAAAAACTCAGTTTTTTTCATGAAAGGATGCTGCCTGTTCTATCGATCGCCTACCGCCCATGTGGCGTTCGATCGGTGCAATGAAGTAGGCTATCGCTCGCATGGCGCGCCGCCTCACGTGCTGAATTCCTTTTTTTTTTTAAATTTGGATCACAATTTCTAATTCATCCTTTACCCTTAAAATAAATTTCGCCTTTGAAATTAAAACATATCGAATAAATATGGGTACTTGACCGACATCTCATATTTGTGTTCCCAAGTTGCTTCTTCCATAACATGATTCCTCTAAAGTACTTTTATTCTCTTCCTTCTAAGTTCCTTTCAAATCTCTCAAATATCTTGATTGCAATTCTTCATAAGTAAAATCCCCACGGAGGATTCATCGCTTAAGACATGAGAAGTGTCTTATATATTCTTCCTCAACATGAAACGTGAAATACATTATGCATTCCCAACAATCCTGGTGGTAAAGCAATCCAATAAACCAAATCAAATACACTTTCCAATATCTTAAAAGGTTCAACAAAACGAGGAGTCAACTTTCATTTTATTCCAAATCTCATTACACCCCTCATAGACGCTACCCTCAAGAAGATGATGTTGCCAACAACAAATTCTAAAGGCTTCCTTCGTTTGTCAATATAGCTTTTCTGACTATTTTGAATAGACTTTATTTGTTGTTGAATTTTCTCAACCACATCAGCCTTTTGTTGTACAATTTCAGGACTCAATAATTTTCTTTCTTTAACCTCGTCCCAATGGATAAACATGGTATTTTGTTCCATACAATGCCTCAAATTTTAGCATACCAACGATAGATTGGATACTATTTATTATATGCAGATACAACTAATGAAAGAAACTCGTCCCGAGTACATTGGAAGTCAATACAAACTCGCATACCAATCATAATTCATTTTTCTTATTGCTTGATTCGATCTAAGCTTGTGTTAACAACTTGGGTCATTTTGTAGATATGAATTTTGAAGCCTCAATATTTTAAGGCCTCAAATGTGGGTAAAAATGTCACTGTAAAATTGAGACACTGGTCAAAATTTCAAGCTCAAGAGAGACCTCATGGGTACATGAATCCAATCTGACTATTAATGTTGGGCGTCATCTCGTTGATGAGCCTATACCAGAAGAGATTGGGCTCAAAAATCCCCAAGAGTGTTGGGTAGTCGTTCGACGCACTTTGTAGACCTCGTAGAGTTCTTCTGAGGTGATCCCCCCTGCCCTCCATCGCCACGACCACCACCTTGATTAAAAGTATAAAATTAAAAAAATGATTAAAAATAGTAATAAAAATTTCGCACCCTTGCCATAGACCGCCACCACCACCCGTTCTCTCTATCCCACTGTGGCATCATCCATGAATTTAGCTATTTTCCTATAATCGAATTTCATATTCCAACATATTTTTGTTTTCAGCGAAATTATAGAAGTTTTTTTCTAAGGGATTTAGCTATTTTTAGCATATTCTTGTTTCTATGTTCTTATTGTTGATTACATACGCACATATATACCCATTGCGCCATCTTTTGATTTTTGTTTTTATTTTGTATGAGAACACCATTTTGCCTTTTAAGGATTAAGCCACTTTAATAGAAAATTTTGTCCATCTATTTGACAGATATTGTGTTGGAAGCAAATGATTTGGTGTAAAAATTGAGATTTTTTAATTATTGCAATGGTGGAATGCTACATGGCATCATATCAAGGAATTTGACAATTTTCTGGCAATGTAGCATGATTGTTTTTTTCTTTCTACTTTTAATTATTTTCTTACTTTTTTATACTTTTTAATTTTTTTAACGGTGGTGAAGGAAGGTAGGGGATGGGCATAGGTATAAGTGGGTTAATTGGAAAGATAAAAATATTTTTCTTTTGCTAGATAGTTTAAATTATTTTACTCGAGACTCATTTGTACCTTTGAAAAAATTTGGAACTCTAGATGAAATTTTTCATATTATTTCTTTCTTTTCTATTGTTTATTTAAAGAGGAGGGTGAATTAGTCATTTAACAATATTTTAATAGAGAAAATAGATGGTAAGAACCTTTTGTACAGAGAAAGGTTGATGTGAGTGCCCAAATGTCAAAATTAAAATGATAGGAACGATTTGCACAATGAAGGTAAATGATGTGAACGTTTTTTGAAATGAGGGTGTAAGTTGAAATGAAAGATTTAACAAAATATGGCGAAAAAGATCAACTCTGCCAGAAAGGTTTGGAATGAGGGTATAAATGTCAAGTTTGAATCAATACTGAATATTTTTCGCAATGAGTGCAAACGACATCAATTTTTTTTTCTAATTACCCTAACTTAAACCTTAGAAACATTAGTTGGCTCGAAAAACCTCAAATTTATACAATTTTTTCAAAATTTAACTTTAATTCCTTAAGTTTACAAAAGGCACAAATTGGTACTTAAACTTGTGAAACTCTTAATAATGCTTCTTAATTTCTTGAAGAAGGGATTTGACGAGGATGGCACTAATAGATTCACTTTATCCTTTTAACGGAGCAAGTTGATTCCTAGCTTTTGATTATAGTTGAACAATTGATTTCAAATGACGAACAGTAGAAATAATTACAATCTCCATCTCACCTAAAATTTTAAGAATTTGCTGAGAGTTAGAATATATCGCAGGATAGAATATATCGCAGGACTTTCAAACATCAAACATTGTCCCGGTGTTTGTTAAATCATCACATTATATAGCATTTCTAAAGATTACATATGATTGTGTACCCATAATAGAAGGTTTGGATCCACTTGCTCATTTTAACATAATTAGAATCCAAATTATAGTTTGGGCCATAGGTTGGGGATCAATATTACAAATTTCACATTTAATTTCCTTGCAAAAGAAATAAACCTCCCCCTCGCGCTCCCTTTTGGCGTCTCCAGACTCCACTGGTGCGCACACACACACTCTCTCTCTGTATACTCAAAATTAGGGTTTTTCTTCTTCCCAACTTTAGTTCCAAAGTCCTTCAGGATCCAAATCACCACCTCGAATCTCGAGCTCTCTTTCTCACAATTTTATATTAATTTCATAGGGCTTGCAGATCTATTCACACCTCTCTCTACTTTTTTTTGGCTCGCCTCTCTCAACATTTCTCTCTCGGTCCATACGTAACGCGCGCTGTATCTATACACACACATTCAATATGTTTTGGAAGCTCACAGCCCTTTCCGCTTCTTCACCTGTAAGTCAAGAAAAATATCGGACGACATGTATGTGTCGGAGTAATTTGAGGCCATTATAATTTATAACTGTCTGTACTTTTTGGTTGAACTAGATTTGTTATCTTCAGTATTGGAAAAACTAGAGTCATTTATGTGATGGAGTAATCTGAGCCAATTATAAGTCAAGAAGAAAACTGGACATTTCTATGTTGGAGTAATTTGAGGCAATTATTAAGTGTCTGTATTTTTGGGTTTTGATCTATTCTCTTCGTCAGTGGAAAAGACACCTGACAATTCTATGTTGGAGTAATCTGAGGCAATTATAAGTTTTGTATTTTTGGGTTTCTTTTGATCTGTTCTCTTAATGACATTTAATTAGTGGAAATTGAATTTTTTTATGGTTCCTGTTTATCATCAAAGATGGTTGGTTAGTCGATTTGCTTACTTATTGCTGTAAATGAGCAACTTTACGTCTGTTAATTGCATTTTGACTATTTTTTTGGCTATTTTTTTGTACATTTTTTATGCTTTTAATAACTTTGAAAGAATTCAATTCCAATTCCAAGTCCTTGTTAGTTAAGAAAATGTAACAAAAAGATGGTGGAAAACAATTTTGATCTCCGAAAACTTTTTCTGCCGTATTTTATATTTCACGAAAGAGTTATAGAATTACTTGGTTGGTCACCCAACTCTATTTTGTTTTTAACTTAGTTACTGAACTGTTGTTTTTATCTCAATTGGATCACTCCATCAAATAATTAACGGAAAAGCTGAAGTAGACCATGGAAATCCTATGTGTCACTGTATGACACTAGCTTCTTGTGTTGGGCTGCCCACGTGCAGAAGTTTATTCTTAGGGTGTGTTTGAGCCATATTATTTTGAAAGAATATATTTTGGAATAGTAGATTGATGGAGAATATGTAATTGAAAAGGAAGTAAAAGTTATTGATGTGATGGAAAATATTATTTTATTGAAGAATGTATGGTTGAAAATGAGTAGAAGAATGAGAATGAAAAAAAATAATGTGGATCAAAGAGAGGCTTAGTCCTAAAATTGTTTCTTGAAAATGCAAATAAAAAAAAAAAGGAAAAAAAAGGGAAAGAAGAAAGGAAGAGGAAAATGTAATTCCTGTCAAAAACCCATCGCTCCGCCCGAACCACACAAAAAGAAAGAACCTTTTGAGAGTCTTGAATATCAGAATTTGGATAACCTTTTGGGAAAAAAAATCAGAATATTGAAATAAGAAGAATGCCTAACTCTGTGAACATAATAAAAATTGGTGCAGTGCATCTGTAAGTGATAGGGGGTGGCACTGAGTGTTTTCACAAGGAATATGTTTTCTCCATTTTTTTCCCCAAATAAAATTGCATTATATAAGATGATTTGATTTTATAAAAACATACTTTTATACATATGGGTGTGCAAGCGCAAGAAGCTTACGGTGGAATTGCACCATATTGGGGTTTCTTTGTCCATATCAGAATTTTTATTAGTTAGCTTGACAGAGCGATCAAAATGGGACAAAAACATTAGTTCAATGTCTAAGTTGGAACAAAATGAAGTTAAGCGACCAACTGGAAATTCTGCTCAAAGTTGGTGACCAGTTTTTTTACCCTTTGTTTTACTGTTCTACATGATGGCAAGTGATGCTTGAATAATCTCTATCTTGCTTAAATGATTCTATTATGATCTTTGGAAACCTCATTTGCCACTGCTGTGATCGAGCTGTTAACTCTGTCTGCTGTATTCGCTACTGTGACTTTTAGGGTTTGAATTCTGCTAGGGCTGTAAAATGACCAAGGCAGTTGACCTCTTATAGGGCATGACCTTTTGAGACTTGGTCGAGCTTGGCTTGTAAGTTGAACGAGTCAAAACTCAAGATTCAGTCTTACTCAAGCCTGTAGTTTTGTCAAATTACGAGCCCTATTCATGTTTGGCTTGGTAAAGCAAAGTAGTTCCTGGTTCTCTGAAATATTAGACTATTCCAGCTTGCTTATCTTTAGCTTGGCAAAGGCTTGGTCAAAATTTGCTTCAAAAATAAACAAGTCAAGTTCAAGCTTCACTTGAGGCCTGCCATATATATAGAAACAAACATTACTCACTCGTTTACAACCTAAATGTGATAGATTGGGTTCTTTTGTCCAGTTCAAATTTCCCATGTGTTAATAAGGATAAAATATAACTCTTCTGACAGGTCTTTGATCGTTTTCTCCTGGTTGTGTTGCCTTGCCTTCTTTGTCTTATTTTTTTCTATTTATTTTTTGACATTTTTTGTGATCTTTAGGTTGAGTCGGTGTTGGACAAGGAAGGTTTTACATTGGAAGAGCTTTTGGATGAAGAAGAGATAATCCAAGAATGCAAAGCATTGAACAGTCGCCTCATAAACTTGTATGCAACCTTTTCTTCTCAGCTGCCCATCTTTTTTTTTTAATTTCTGATCTACCTGTTAACTTTAATGGTCCTGGAAGATGATACAAAGTTTGTTGGCGTCTCAGTTTAAGAGACAGGGCTCAGATTGAGCAGCTGCTTCAATATATTGTTGAACAGCCCCCAGAGGATGCAGATAGCAAAAGAACTTTCAAGTAGGTCAATGTGATTTTGAAGCAAAAGAATAAGAATGTTAATTATCATGTTCAAGTTTTATGGTGTTGATTCTATATATAGTTTCTGCATGCTTTTTTCGTTCTAGATTTGCTCTTTAAGTAGACTACAATTTAGTTCGAGAAAATTGTATTGGGTTCTAATTTTTGTTTCATAATGTAGGTTTCCCTTTATTGCTTGTGAGATATTTACTTGTGAAATCGATGTCATCTTAAAGACTTTGGTAGAGGAAGAGGAGGTGAGGTCATCATAGCGAGCAATTGGAAATAAATAGTTAAATGTCAGATTTGATTTTCATCTGCCTAATGATTCAGCTGTACACTTTATCTTATTGCAGCTTATGAATTTACTCTTCTCTTTTCTGGAACCAAACCATCACCACAGTGCAATGTTGGCAGGATATTTTAGTAAGGTCTGCTTTGAATGCTTTGTGGTTTTGTGTTCAGGGTTTACCTAATTAGCATTATGGAAAAAACAATTAGTTTGACTTGATTCCTGGGGCATTGCAGGTCATAATATGTCTCATGATGCGGAAGACTATTCCACTTATGAATTATGTGAAGGTGACTTGAGTAATCCTTCAACTAAGCTTTGCATTTTACATGCACTCGAACTCATACCTGATATTATTCTGAATTTATTGGTTTTTTGTTTGGAGAAAATATGTAACTTGAATTTTGTGAGATTCTGCATTCACCTCCTCTTTTTCTTTCATCATAGTCTGAAACTTGTTTTATGTGCACTAGACGTGCTTAACATCTATGCCAGCTGTAACATGGTTGTTTTGGGAACAACACAACACCTTATGATGCATATGCCATTTCTGTATTGAATTAATTTAGAAATTAAAAAAAACGTGGTTACCTTTCTGCTCCAGTTATTAGTGCTTGGTTGAATAAAGAACCAATTATGCGTTTTCATCTTATCAATACAAACATAAGTTTTCAAACTTCAGTAGTTGGTATGATATTGGATAAGTGTAGCATCTGAGAGTTGAGAAAATCATTTTAGTAGATTTTTTGTACTGCAATAAGATTTAAGAGTTTCTAGAAGCAGATTGAAATGTCTGGATTGAATGATGAGATGAAGGATCTCCTACTTTAAATCTTTAATCAGTATGGATTTGCCAAAAAATAAGTACAAAGTAAATGGAGAACATTTAATCTAGATTATGAAGTTAGCTCATGGATTAGTTGAGCGCTCAAGCCATATGGAGGTTCTGGTTTTTAAGAATTTTAATTTATTTCTCTTTTCCTGGGGTGGTGATGTTGATAGTTCTCCCAGCTATAGTACTAAGGGGTTTGATAGAATTTAGTTAGCGCTTTATATAGACTAGGAAGGCATGTCTATTCTGATGCTTCTAGGCTACTGGCCACGATCATAACATGACATGAGCACACTGATGTAGTTTTTCAAACATGGTGGACATGGACATGACAATTAAATACTTTAAAATTATACTTTTATATATTATGTGAAGTGTATATACCTTTTTTTATTCTATAAAGTTAATACTCTTTTTTAGACTTGATTTTAAATTGTGCAAGTGAAATTTTTAGAATTTGACAGGTGGCCATTTGTTGTGTTATGCTTTGGGTTATACTTTGTACTGCTGGTGCCAAAAAAATGAAAACCTTCATGTATCAAGAAATGTACATAGTAGATGTAAACCAATTTGACGTGAAGTTCGCGCATTTTAACTTTATTTTGGAGTTTTTACTTGAATGCGTTAATACTGAAATTTACCGTATTATATATTTTAAAATCTACAAAATGGGGCTTACAATGTACTTGACATGTCGTGTACCTTGTGCGTAGTAATTAAAAAATCATAAAAATAATATAGTTTGTGGCGCGTTGGATATGTGTCGGAGTCATCTCAAAAATCTAACAAAGTAGGACAAGCCTCATGGTGTGTTGGACACCTGACACTCCACCCCAGAGGAGTATCTGTGCAGTGCTTAACAGTTTCTGGGCTGGTATGTAGTGGCATCCCTAAAACTGATTGGAGCTTGGTAGTATTGATCACTGGGGAAACAATACTTCTTGCCCATATTTAAAGGACCTGGCTGAATTTGTGTGAACCGATTTGGTGCGAGTCTAATGATGGGAAGTTTGATGCGTCAGGACTTATTTATAGCCTATTTTTGCTCCTATTTTTGCTGACTATGCCTCCGTTGGAAGAATTTATAAACAGTTTGATAGAAATGATTGATGGATAAGTGAATAGTACTTGTGGGTTAATTAGAATGTGAATGAAATTGAAGTTCGAACTTCTATAAATGATTTATAAATTTTTCCAAACGGAGGCTATAATGGCACAACATATACTCAATGTATGATTGGAAGTTAGGATTCTATTTGTTCAAAGCTTGTTTCTCTTTTCTTTTGTTTCAATGAACAGTTATCCTTCTGACTATATTCTATATTCTGGCAACTGCTGGTTTCTTGAAGGCCCACCAAGATGTTTTCAAGCAGCTGGTTGACTTGATTGGTATCACATCCATCATGGAGGTTGTTGTCTTATATTTATATTGTGAATTTTTACGTGGACAGATTTTTTGTTAAAATTTAGCTTATTCATTAAAGGTTTTTTGAGCTGCTTATGGAGGATAATCCTCTCTTCTCATTAGTTCTTTATTTTCAGGTCTTAGTGCGGCTTGTAGGCGTTGACGACCATTTCTACCACAATTCTTTGGATGTAATGCAATGGTTGGCTGATAGCAATTTATTAGAAATGATCGTGGATAAACTGAATACCTCTGTAAGTTATAAAACTGGTATTATGGGTCTATGGTATATACATTAATTTTTTTCGTTTGATGCACATGGTTGGACTTGTACGGTTAATTCTATTAAGCTTAGGTTGATAGTTAGAATTAGGTTCATATATTTAGCCCCTGTTTGTCTACCATTATTCCAAAATATTGTTTGTTACAGTAAGATTTTCAACCACACATTCACCCAATAAAATATTCTACACACAAACCAATAAAGTTATTTTACTTTTCAATCACGCATTCTCCAAAAAATACTATTTATTACTATATTTTTCTCCCAATAATGGGAGACAAACACACTCTTATTGTACTTTCCTACTTGCATATGTGATTGCTATGTAATATTTAACTGTGTTCTTAACTGAGATTCTGTGAGCTCAGCATCTCGGAATTTGTGGACCTGTTACTTCTGTCTTATTTTCCGTGTATGCAGTCACAAATTCACTGAACATAAATGATTGTGTTGCACCACCAGTGCCGTGTGAATGCCACATAATGTGGTTTTCTGGGCTTGCTTTGTTAACTTCACTCATTTGTTGTTTTAGGTTAGTGGTTACCAAGTAGTTTAACAACTTATGATTATCATGTTTTGCTTTATCACATTGTATACATTTATGTGTCCATCTTCTCATGGAGCCTTAATATTCAGCTCCTGATTTGCCGTACTGTTTATCATTTATTCCAGGTATATTTATTTTTATAGATAATTTACATATTATATAGACTGAAGAGCAAGAAAATCATGCATAAGCCGAGGTTATGTTGTGAACTTGTGATCTGCATCACTTTTGGATTGTTTAGGAGGATGGACATTCTTTTAGTACCTTATTTGATAACGATTGTTGCATCGCTGATATCTGATAATCCACCATCATGCTTTTTGGCATATAATTCTTACTGGTTTTTTTATCCCATTTTTGGTTGAGCCATTTTATGAATATCCTTTCAGTTGCAACTGAAAAATGCAATGTTAGGGTGTGTAGGCTTTCATTTGCACATTATGTCAACTTGTTTATTAGCTGCATATTTTGCTAGACTTGAAGAGGTTTCTGTTCGTAAGTAGATCAGGTTACAGGAGGCTGGCGTAGACCAAAACTAACATGTCTTCTTGTGGTTGCCAAGAATTTAATTGCTTTGTATCTTTCAGTAAAGGTAGCAAGGTAGCAATGAACGGAAGGAAGTGTTAGAAAGGAATCACGTAACCAACCACTAATTTATTGAGATTAAGGCTTAGTTGTGGTTCTTTACTAAATGTTTACCAAACACGTACACAAAGTTATGATTTGGTTTGTGAACAGATCATTCTAAATCTCAACTGACGATTATCTATTTTCTCCAGAATCCTCCTGAAGTACATGCCAATGCAGCAGAAGCATTATGTGCTATAACCAGAAACGCTCCATCAGCTCTGGCCACTAAACTATCCAGCCCAAGGTCTTTATGGCTTTGGTTTTAATGTTATCCCAATCCTGGATCAGTTTATTGGCCTCACATTGGTATTAATGAAATATTTGTTCACTTTTAATGTGCAGTTTTGTTGCAAGGATATTTGATCATGCACTTGAAGACTCACAGTCAAAATCTGCCCTTGTCCACTCGTTGACTGTCTGTATTTCATTATTGGATCCAAAAAGATCTATTCCTTCTCCTCTAATTTATTCTTTCAGAAGTCAAAACATGTATGAATCACCAATACATGTTAATCCTGATACTGTTGGTGCAATGCTTCCCAAACTTGGTGAGTTTTATACTGCAATACTAGACGTTTTCTCTTTCTAATTTGTTATGTACATTGTATGCAATTTTTGTTCACAGCAGGATTTCTGTTTTGATCATGCCACTATTTCTTAAGTTTAGTAAAAAACCAAAAGGAAATGGTTCTTGATTTACTTTTGCCTATATTCTTGGCTCGAACTTTGACTTGTCCAGTCATGGATCATATACTTGCTGTCATACTAAAGACTGAAATGTTGGGTGACAATTTTCAGTTTTACTTGATGTTTAGTGCACTAATATTTATGGAGTTTTTGGGAAGCAAATGTGTAAACAGCAGTTGTGTAGCGTCCCACTGCATGTTGTGTTTGTGGGAGAGAGGCGCTTTCTAGAGGCATGTAGCTATGTGATCTTTATAAATATTTGCATCCAAATTCTAGTGATTGACTTGTGTAGGTTGCATTGCACAGTATTCAACTGTAGGCTTCAATATATAATCTGAAGTAAATATATTTTACTTCAGTACTTAAGAGAAGTGTTAATATCTCTAGTAAAGAAATCTTCTCTTCCTAAAATCTATTTTAGTTGAGAAGAAGATACCTATGCAGCCTTTGACACTTTTGAATCGATGAGGTAGGTTTCTTGAGAAATCAGCCTTGCAGAGAGGTAATAAGAATGTTAACTATTGTAGGGCAAAGGGCATATGGGAAGAGAAAGAGAGCAGGGAGGGGGTGGACGGGCATATGCAGAGTGATATGGGGGGAGAGGATATTATCTATCATGTGTCTTCTTTTCGTCAGCTATTTATCTCCCTTTTTGAAAGGGGTGTTGGGGCTAAACCATCGCTTCATTTGTATAATTTTTTTCAGAAAGTGCCCAAGGTTTACACCTTGACGCGTGTCATGTGAGACCTTCATTATTTTCTTTGATTGCCTTTTATCAAGGCTATGCCTCGAATTCTTGCTCTTTTTTCTTGTTATCACTGGGGTCTGTTTTAATCACAACCCAGCCCTAAAAATTAGATAGGAAGCTGGTTTTCCCCAGCCTCCTAGAGCTTGAGTGCAATAAAGCCTAATAATTGAAGTTGCAACCTTTTTAGCAGACGCTCGAAGGGAGAATGCAAACAATATCTGGTTATTTTATTTGTTTGTTTAAGCTTTTAGCTCTAGTTGTGGGTTAATGATCTGTTATGCTATAGCTCTTTGTTAATTAATTAATTTTCAGTTTTGAGTTGCGAATCAGACTTATTATATTAATAATGGAGAATTTTTAAAATGGTTTATGGTTTAATATGAATATCTTTTTGTATCTTTGTGGATTTTTGAATTTTTTTATTGTTTTACTATGTGTAAGCCTGATGCCTTAAAGCACTTAGGGTTTTATACTGGCCTTACTAAGGCAAAATGCCCCAATGCCCTATGCAGGCTTTTCAACTAACAGTACTAATTAGCATTTATGTGTCTTATCATGCAGAGCACTTGCTGTTGCTGCTGACCGTGTCTTTTGATGAGAAGATTCTACCTACTACGTATGGTGAATTAAAGCCGCCTCTCGGGAAACACCGGTTAAAGGTTTGTTAACATGACTTGTGGTTTATTTCTCCTGTAATCCTCAAATGATGCGTGCTTCTGAAATCTTAGCTGATGACACAAAACAATATGCAATAATATTACGCATGTATGATAAGGATTGAAGCAACCTTATCCAAGATTTGAATCTAATTTCAATTTATTTGTTATTGTGTAATGTGCTGCTCAAAATTTGATGTGTCCATATTTTCTTTGAAAAAAAAAATTTAACAATTTGTCAGACATTTCTGGCATGGACAATGATTTACATATTTGTGTACAGTCTATACTATCATGCTCATTCTTGTTTTGCAAATCATGAATGAAAAGCTAAAGACAATCTCCCTGATTATAGATCGTGGAATTCCTTGCGGTGCTGCTGAAAACTGGTAACGAGGTGGCTGAGAAGGAATTGGTCAGCTCGGGGACAATTCAGAGAGTCCTTCATCTCTTTTTTGAGTAAGAAGTTTCTTTTATTATCTGTTTTTACTTTCCCAAATGAAACTGGATTAGTTAGCTGATTTCCGATAAAAAGAGTTGCTTTAAATTTTAATCTTGTTTTGGCGGAGCTTGTAGTTGGATGCACTTACATTTTATTGCTATATGTTATTTCTCAGGATGTTAAATTTTTTGGTGCAGGTATCCATACAATAACGTGCTGCACCATCATGTTGAAAGTATTATTTACTCATGCTTGGAAAGCAAAAATAATGCCATCGTTGATCATATTCTCCAAGAATGTAATTTGATTGGGAAAATTCTTCAAACAGATAAAAATCCAACACTTTCTGGTGAACTTAATGGGGTAGGCGAATCAATTTTTTTTGATTTTTCTTCATGCCGTCAAGCTGTGGTATGTTGCGATCCTTTCTTTGTCGAGCTAGGTGGAGTTGGTATGTGCACTTTTGAGAATCTGAAAATTAAGATTGCAAATGATGCGGTTCAGGGATGAGGGAACAGTTTGCCTATTTTAAGCACATTTATTGTATTTGTAAAGTGAAATAGTTATCTTGGTAGAATATGACGTTCTTGTTCCTTTCCTTATCCTTCGTGGCTTGAATTGAAATTATGCAATAACATGTTTCATTAATGCAGCCAACTTTGCCTGCTACTGGAAGACAGGCACCCCGAGCAGGATACTTTGGACACATAACACGGATATCAAACAGACTTCTTCAGTTGGCAAACAATGACAATTTCATTCAAAAACATCTTCAGGTGTGTGATATGCTGAAGACGTTAGTTAGGTTTATGGCATGTTCTATTTTTTCCCCCCTAACAAGCACTTCAGAGTGTATTTATTGCTAACACTGACGACAAGTGCAACCGAGCTACTATTTTTCTTTACAGGGAAATTCAAATATTTTTAACTAGCTGAATTGTTAAAAAGTGGTACAACGGACTACTATTTTTTTCCGTGTTTGCAATTCTTTGGACCAAACTTTTAGCATTTCTGTCTACCGGCTGCAGTATTCTGTTCTAAATCTGAGAGATTCTGAGCTTATGCATAATCATAACATCGTATGATCTATTATAGCCTTGTTTGCCGGCATAACCTGTATTCCAAAGTCATCTTGTCAAGCTGCATGTACCAACTTTCCCATTACAGCACATGCTGATTTGTCTCATTTCATATTTTTATTAAATCTCTAATCATTAGAACCTAAGGTTGCTAAGTATGACAAACAGAGGTTTTATGTAAACATAAATTTTGGTTGCAAAGTAAATTATAAAGTTTAAGGTTATTCTCCTTTGCTTATGCAATGCTATTTTGTGCGCTCTAGGAAAATAGCGAATGGAATGAGTGGCAGTCTACTGTCTTACAGGAGCGTAACATGGTTGAGAACGTCTACAGATGGGCTTGTGGGTATGTTTTTTTCTTCTGTCTGGTGCTTTTGCTTTCACACGGGATGACACTGACGGAGGAGGTTATCATTTTATCATCCAAATATCTTAGGGAAACATTATAACTGAATTTAAGATAATATCCTGCCTCCTAAAGTTGTAACCTTAAAGAGAGTCAGGAACTTATGAAGTTAATATGAATAAACAACTTCCTATTTTGTTGGTCTTTTATATCTAACTTTGCAATGTAGTTTTTTTAGAGAACACCGACTGTCCCGATCTGTTCTACTGAGAAGTCTTTGCATAGAAATGTTTAAATGTTTAGTAATTTCTGAAAAGCTTGATTCGTTTTGCATTTGCTGTCTACAGCCGGCCTACTGCATTGCAGGACAGGAACAGGGATAGTGACGAGGAAGATGTTCACGACAGGGATTATGATGTTGCAGCTCTTGCGGATAATTTAAGCCCAGCATTCAGATATACTATATATGAGAATGATGATGCAGAGGTACTTCCTAATTCCTATACTACCCACCCAATCTGCCCACTCACACCCATCTGCACCCCACAAAAAAGAAAAGAAAAGAGAAGTCTTTTACACAAGCAACCTGAAATTATATATAAATAATACCTTCCATTGCTTTACTTCAGGGTCATGAATCTCTTGATCGAGACGAAGAGGTAAATATGCTCATTCAAATTAATTCTTCTTGCTTATTGACAGTCATGAAACCAAAGTGTTTTAATTTCTTAAATCAGAGTCCTCCAATTATGAGGAACAACTTTTTATTTCCCTCGATAGATTACCCCGTGCTGATTATTGGATATGAAAATGCAGGACACTTACTTTGATGATGAATCTGCGGAAGTCGTGATTTCTTCCCTAAGGTTGGGTGATGATCAGGGGAGGTGAGTTTCATTCCATATGTCAAAGTTGTAGTTGCATGAAGAAATAGTGTTAAGACACTTCTAGCAATTTCTAATGTCCCAATTCAATTGCAGCTTGTCCATAATGCCTACTGCACCAACTCTCATCAAACATCTCAAGCTAGAACAAATTAAAAGCTGTGTAACTGTAAACGAGGGTCATAAATATAAGAAAAGTACTGAAAATGACAAGAACAAATGGGAGTTTCTGTTTAATTAGAACATATATCCCACAAGAGTAAAAAAATTGAAAGTAGCACTCTGTTTTAGGCATATTATATATCCCTTGGGCTTTGGTAGCTGGCTTTCATAGTTCTCATGGATGATAATTCAATTTTGTATGGCGTTGTTTACTTTTTTACAGCAGTTTGTTCACAAATTCCAACTGGTTTGCTTTCCAAGATGACAGAGGTGATACTCCCATGAGCACCTCACCGTCCAATATGATTGATGAGATTAACTTGAACGGAACGTCAAATAGTGGTAACAGCAGTAGTGATGATGAGGTAGTTGTTGGAGAAGATGAGGAACTGTGTGATATCAAAACTTCTGCTAATGGCTCGTCCAGTTATGATGCCAATGTCTCAACTGCATTGGAAGGAAACACGAGTTCCCAGGACGAGAAGGTTGGTGCCTCTAAGGATCTGAGTTCCTTCCATTTTGAGACGTCCAACGATGAAGATGTGTTTGGAGAGAATCCATTTGATGACAAAAGCAACACTGGCACCAAATTTGCCAATTTTGTTGAGCCAATTGCTACCCCAGTTAGTTCAACTTCAAGTGGAAGTTCTGCAGATTCTTCCGGTGATTCTTCAACTAAATCCTGTCCTAGTCATAAAGCTGTTGCTGTGCCCTCTTTGTTCGAAGAGGATGTTGAATTTGTAGGTGTGGAATTAGAGGGTACCGAGAAGGCAATGGAGCAAGCGCTCAAGGAGGGGATTGTTGGGGAAGCTGGTCCTTTGAAGAGGAATATTGTTCCAAAGATGCCAGAGAAGGAGGAATCAGATGGTGGTGGAGCAGGGATGAAGGAATTCAATGACGCAAACTATTGGAGAGTTGATCAAGAGGTTACAGTATTGGAGTAAGGATGGGATTGGTTCTTTTAAATCTTTGAACTTGGTGTTGACATCCCGACAAGGGGAACCCATCCTCAAATGGCAGGCGGTATGCATTATTGGCATGTTTGGTAAGTTTGATTGGACAATACTGGACAGTATTGAGTAAGATAAGAAGTTAAAATCTTGATTGTTCTATGTCCAGTTTTGTCAAGTATTGCGTACCGAACATGCTATGTATGTACAGTATTTGTGTTTCCATTGGGATCACATCCAGGCTATATATGATTATCAATTAATATTGTTAGACTATTTCCTTTTTTTAGAGTGGCTTCAGTTTTTTGTAAAAGATTTGACGGGTTTTCCCGTTAACTCATCAAATTCTTTGTTATCCATTTTCCTTGTCAAGTTACACATGATTCATCATTGTGTAATGTGGAATATAAACATTCAAATGGGTTGAGTCAATTGTTGGTGCAGAACTGCTGGTTTATTAGCACAACTTATTTCATTCTTGTGTGATCAGATGAATTTTTCGGTAAAATTTTGGCTGCACTTAAACAAGAAGGTACGATCCACAAGGGTGTGTAAATTAATTAATTGTGCACAATTCTATGTAACATTGTTACATTGAATGTTCATCCTGTTAGTGTTGTAAACTAGTCAGAGTTTCTGCAGTGTTTTGAACTTGAGGCTGGGAGCAGATGTACAGAAGTTGTCAAGATCCATTTGTAGCAGACTGGGATGATGAATGGGATAGAAGACTGGTTTGTATCAAAGCAGGACAAATGAAATAGTTCGTCCTGGTTCTACTTTTAGCCTCCTTTTTCATTGAGAATAGTTTTTTGGTTAACGAGCAATTCAGAGTTCTTTTTGCTGCTTTTTTGGATTAGTACAAGATATCAAGTTCCTTGAGCTTTTAGGACATTAATACTTGGTTTGACAAAACCATTTCACAAATTCATGCTGAGCGTGTTTGGGCGAATGTATTTTAATTGGTGGACCTTGCATGTTTATGCATTTCACCAATCACTACTTGAAATGAAAATAGAAGTTGAGTCGGGTTTTTGGTTTAGGTATTAGAATCGAGAATTGGATTGGAGCCGAACAGTTCTTGATTTTAATACTAAGAACAAATTGGAACGGACGCTTCTCTTTTGAACAATTGGTTTGGGTAACTTTTACCCATTCCTAATTTCAATAGGACCTTTGCTACATGTACAGAAATTCTGTATGGATAGTTTGAGAAATACATTCGTGGTATGCATTTGTCCATTGATTTGAATTTCAGATAGATGTTTGCATATGTCAACCCATTTGTACAAAATCATGTGTACAAGTAGATCAATTGTTTAATTAGATCTACAATTTAAAAGTTTTAAAATTAGTTCACCATCACAAGCGTTCTCTTCACACGTTTCTTTAATTAGTCCACAACTACTATGGTAAGGACATCTACCAATAAGAACCAATCAATCATCACTCCATTCTCGACCAACGTTAGTAGGTACATAACTCTTAACATTGCTAAGAGGCTTAAATGCAAAAGCGTGACAATATTATACACAATTTGCCTCACAATAATGTAACACAATGTTAAGATAGGAAGTGGAAATATGCATTGCCGGAGAGCAGAAAGAAGAGAGGCAGAGACGGAAGAGCTTCAGTTTGATTTGAAATTTACTCTTTCAAGTTTCTTCGCGGATCGGGTCGTTTGGATGAATTTGGTCAGCTTGGATCCTAAATTGACCCGGCTCACATTACTTAAAATATATATGCACTCAAAATTCATCTTCTAACCGACCCGATATGGGCTGGGTCGGAATACCGGTTGATGATTATTTGCCCACTTGGCAAATAGTAGGATTTAAAGCAACTAAATCAACATTTACAAAATATATTGAGTTGCGCTTAAAAGTTAATTTATTTAAATGGTCAAAGTGAAAACATTATTTGAAGTACACATTTTGTATGATCAGACTTCAATTTTAAAAAAAGTAGTTTTATAAAGTATATAATATAAAAGTAAGTTTATATGTAAACACGTGAAGTAGTAATGTCCATAACACATCTGTTTAGCTCTCTATGTATGTATACGGGGAGCTCCTCGTATGTTCTGAGTCACAAACTTTTGTCTTGACCGTCTTAATGTTCGTACTATAAGAAATGAATGTAAAATAATAATATACGTAAATTCAAAATTTTTCCTTATTTTTTAACCACACATTTTTCATCGTAACACTATTACAAAATGCATTTTTTTTTGAAAAAATATATAGTTTCGAATTTAAAAATATTAAATAATAAAAATGACATAATAATTAGAGAATTTCCATATTTAGGAGCAGGACGAGACATTTTGACATCCGTACCACGTAGTATGAGACGCAAAGAGCATGATAATAGGTTTTTTATATAAACAAAAAGAGAGGAAATAATTTGTTCTTTTTCCCCAAATAGACACTTCACCGGTAGAACAGTTGGTGTCTGATCCAACAAAATTACAGTTGCCCTAGAAGACGACTCTGATTTGCATCCAAAACGACGACGTTCTCAATTCGAACCCCCCAACGAGCTAGCAATAATCTGGAATCCTATTCCGCAGATCGCTATAACGGATTTGCAAATCAAGTAGATCAATTCAATACACACATATGAAGATGGCCATATGTATTTAGTTGAAGTTTTGAATCGATATTTTTGTTGTGATTTACTATAGAGATGAATGGGAGTCAGGGGACAGTGCACCCAGTGGAGGCGCCGCCGCTGCAGACGGAGAGGGCGAACGTGCCACTGCCGTGGAACAGGATGAAGGACCTCCAGGGCATGCCGGGGACTTTAGGAGGCCTCTTCTTGCGATTCTCTCAGATGTTATTCGCGGTGGTTGCGCTCTCGGTCATGGCCACCACCAGTGACTTTCCCTCTGTCACTGCCTTCTGGTAATTTCTCTTTACCACATACACGCATGAGAGAATTTTGTTTATAATTTAGTCCAATTTCAGCAGCTTGCTTTGAATTTTTTGGTAGTATGAGAGTTGAGCTGAATTATTTAAATTCAGTGATATTTTGAAGTCTTGCTGATATATTTAAGCGAAAAGAAAGAAGGAAATTTAGAAAGAGAGAGGGTTCGAGGTAGACTCACCCTCCTTTTACGATTTCTTTCTTGTTCCATTCTTGGACATAGCAAGGTAAAGAAAAAGGCATGAGAAAAATTAAAGATAATATACTTAAAAGAGAGTTGAAATTGTTGTAAAAATGGTTTGAAATCGTAAAAGTAATATATTTATGCATTCAATACTATATTTGATGATAAAAATGGTGTTGCAAATGAAATATAATCCATTAATGATGCGTTGTCACTCACAGAAGTGTCACTAAATCGTAAGATGACATGTGGTTGGTTATTTTGTCTATTAAAAGACATATCTTTAGAAAACATGTTGGTTTCTTATCTAACATATCTCTAGAGCTATAAATGTCGATCCAGAAGAGATTTATTTTCTATTTTAAGACATCACACATGCCACGGAAGACGGACATTTTCGAAAGATATTTTTACAAAAGATGTATCTTCTGTTAGCACGTCTTTGAGACAAATAGTTGCATATAAGAGACGTTATTTGAAAAGTGAAAACAAACGTGACTTTTGAGCCTAAAGATGTTTCCTTTCAAATCACAAATGCTCTTTCGGGCAATCAATTTCAATGACTATAAAATATAAATAGATCCCCTTCGATAGATTTTGCACCATTTTTGAGTCTGATTTTATTTTACTAAATTCTTTTTGCTCTATTTATTTGTTACACATAGCATATGTATATTATCCAACTATCTTAAGACGAATTTTATTTATTCATTATAATTATAATTCAGTGTGGCTTTCTTTTTATCGCAAAATATCCAATATCACTAGTTTATATTAAACCAAGATGGCATCTAGATCTGTTGTTGTGATTCTTGTCAACAATGCCCATGAAAGAGGGAAGAGAGAGAGAGAGAGAGAGAGAGAGAGAGAGAGAGAGAATTTCACTGGAGTTCATTTGAAGAGGAAAATGTTGTACTACCTTTTCTTACCTTGCTAAATTTGGCCCGGTACATACATGGATGCCTCAATATCAAATGAGGGTAAAACAAGAAACCACGTGAAGACCCCTTGAGGATGCATAGAAACATACTCCCTCCATCCTATAAAGATAGTCATGTTTTCTTTTTTTCCTCTGTCCCAAATTATAATCTTGTTTCTTATTTGAGAGTATAGTTAATATATTAATTTCATAATATGCCCCTATTTAATATACTTTGTTATCACAAATATAAACCACTCAATTATTCAATCATAGTTGGAACAATAAATTTAAAACCAAAAAAAATATTTTTATCTTCCATGACATTTATTCATTTGTATTTGTATGACGCGAACCCAGGAGCGGGATCAGCGTGGAAATTGCTAAATTAATTGAAAACGTCGAGAAATCCCAAATTCAGGTTTTAGATGGTAGAATCTCGACCCTCAAATTATTGAACCAAACAACCAAACAAAAACGAAATTTGAATGGCCCCTTGATTACAAAACCAATTAACCTCGATTTGCGAACGCCACAAAGGGTGCCTAATCCTTTGATAAGTTCTAAAGGTTGAACGCCACAAATATAACAATATTGATAAGTTCGATATATGTTCAATCAAGAACAATGAGAGAAAAATTTTCAATTNTTTGATAAGTTCTAAAGGTTGAACGCCACAAATATAACAATATTGATAAGTTCGATATATGTTCAATCAAGAACAATGAGAGAAAAATTTTCAATTCATTATGTCAAAAGTCGTAACTGTTTTACAATGAAGAAATAAAAGATATTTACACTAAACCCTAATTTAGCTAGATAATTTCGTGAATAATTCAAAGAGATCACAAAAGATATTAAAAGATTGTATTTTAGTCAAACTAGGAAACTCGCGGAAAAAATATAAATTTCACCCCGGATTTGGTCTATGCGGCCATATAGTTCATTTCTATGAGTCGCATAGAAGACCAAAATTTAGACTGTTTATTCACGGATGGCTTCTATGCGGTCACATATTTCAAATTTCTACCTCCCATTTGATTTCTCGTTTTCAATGCTTTCCAACTCTTTTCGGCTTCCGACCCCAACATGAAACTTGGTCTTTGATTTGTTGACTGTTTCAATTTGGACTCCGTGACCCGACTAAGTGATTGCCTATCCCGAATCATATCATTGTATTTATATTGGATGATATTGGAATGTTAATTATCTTGATTTTTGCATTAAACGATGACTAGCACCAAGAATAATTTAATTACCTTGAATATTGGATGCATAATTTAATTACCTTAAGTATTGATTACATTAATGTAGGGGTAATGTAGGGGTATATTAGGAAAAATGATAGTAAAATTTATTATTTCAACTATATTAACTAAATTTTCTTAATCTACGAAAAGGGAATTGGACCATCTTTATAGGACGGAGGGAGTACTAATTTTCTAAAAAAGAATTAACTCTCAAATCTAAACCATTTCTTGCTTTCTTCTGAGATATTTTTGGGTAAGACTTGATTAAAGGATCAAATAACTCCAAATAATAATAATAATAATAATAATTAGGGAACAACTAGCATTTGGTTGACAACATATATATAGTCCAATGTAGTCTGGAAAATCTTATGGTTGAGTTGCAAACAGTAGAAACCCCTGACTTTCTCCATCTTCCACATTTAATTAGAAGCCTCTCTTTTCTATCTGTTGAGCATCATTTGTTTTCTAAATAAAAAACTTGCTTCTGGTTGTTCTTGCAATCACCCAGGCATTTAACTCCTATTATTTGCCTTTCCAGCTATCTTGTTGCTGCTGCTGGTTTGCAGAGTATGTGGAGCCTTGCCCTTGCAATTGTTGACATATATGCTCTTCTTGTAGGACGTCGCCTGCAGAACTATCAAGTTGTTAGTTTATTTGCTATCGGTGATGGGGTAAGTCAGCGCCTACTGGTTGCTCTAACAAATTAAATTTTTTTTTTTTTGACAAAGCACTCCATTGGCAAGGTGTTAGACTAGTTTTCAGTTGTATGGTACCAGACTAGTCTTTTTGAAACTTTTTGCAAAATTACGACTTGTGTGTTAATCCTGGAGGTGGCTGCTAAAATATTTCAACTTTGGCATGTTATTCACCAATATAGTACTTCCCTATTCTAGTGCTTTCATTGCCATGCTGGGTGTATCTTATAATTTCTTTTTTCGCACTTTGGGTGGAAAAGTTTGCCAAGTTTATGTTCAAGTAGTCTGGTTATTTGTTATACCTATTCTTGGATATGTTAATTGATACGGTTATTAATAATTTAGTCATTCATGAATTTGTTGCGATTTTCTATTGTTCACCTTTCCGGTCTTAGTCATCTAAGGTGCTGTCTTAAATACTAGACTTAGTAATGTAAGTTATGCGACCTTCAGAAGATGAGCCTGAAACAACCGTTTTTCTTTGGGGCGGAAGTGGGGTGGGGAGGAAGGGGGTGCAGCCGGTAAGACACCAAAATTTGAAAAGATCCATATTGGAGATTTTTGTATTTTAGCAGGAAATGTTTAATAAAAACTTGAACTAAAAACATTCAACTGGACGTGTAAAAATGATTCAGGAGAATAAGACTGACTTTGTCCCCAACTTGAGTGAATCTCCAGGACAGATTGCAGTTCTAGTTGAGGGCAACATGTAAAGATGGAAGCATTTTTGGATTTTTGTTGCTGATTTTATATATTTCTATGCATCGACTAAACTAGACTTCAAATTCGGTTTGTCTTGTTGATTATTGATATTTGAGGTACTGACAATTTGGTTTGGAATCATGTTGAAGTGAAATTAATCGATTTTCTACTTTTATTTATTAATATAAATATTCAACAAGTACATTGGCATTTAACTTCCTAGGACTAGCCATTCAATCTGGAAATGTATCTGCTACCATGTTTTATTTCTGCCTGGATTATTGGTATGTATTTTGTGTATTTGTATGCGATATTACAATCTGCACTCCCTCCATTTCTCTATTTGTTTCTACCTGTCTTGTCTTATCACATCTTGTATTTTTTCCGACATTGTTCATACTTTTTATAAGAAACTGGAACTGAAGCATGCAGATTCACTAATCCACATGCTTGCTCAGCTAAGAGCGTCTTTTTTTTTTCTAGTACACACAACTCTTACGCGGTTACGATATGTGGTAGTTATGCAAGAGTTGATCAGTCACATTTCCTTCCCCCATCATATGGTTTTCCCCATTGCATGTAATTGTCCTCTGCTTAGCAAAGTGAACGCCTCAACCCCCTCTGAATCAGAACTCTTGATTTTGTTGAAATCGTGAATCACCTTTTGCAATTTGTGAATAGTCATTAATTTTCATAGCCTCGACTCTTCTTTCTCTTCATACTGAAGTACAATCTGATGTTAGATGATTTGTCAAGAAATGGAGTTCTTGCTTGTTATAATACATATCTATATACTGTTGCAGGTTATTTCTACCCTTACGTTTGCTGCAGCCTGTGCATCTGCTGGGATCACGGTTCTCATTGGCAATGATCTCGGTGCATGTGATAGGAATCATTGCACAGAGTTTGAGACTGCTACAGCCATGGCCTTTCTTAGCTGGTTTTGTGCATTACCGTCATTTCTGTTAAATTATTGGTCTTTGGCATCCCGACGGTGAGCGAAATATATGATCCAATGAGAGAAGAAGACTGGGTTTGTAAGATTTACCTGAAGGTTCTGTGAATTTATGTAATTTCTTCTGCTTGTGTTGGTCGAATTCGATGGTGTATATAACTCAAAATTGATTCCTCACACGCATGCACGTACTCTCATAACACTGTAAATGCGACATTTTGTTTCCATGTGTCGAAGGTTTCCTTTTTGTTGTTTAATAATGATTCTCAACTGCATGGATCTATTGTGGAACGCACCTCGGATACGATGATCGAACAATCTACACTTGGTAATCGAGCTTTCAAAAAAATGTTAATTTTTAAGTAACTAGTGAACTTGGGCATTGTTTGATTTTTAATTTTTGGGAAGTGATTTTTTTGGAAGAATGCGTGGTTAAAGAGTAGGGAAGAGTAATGGGTCACGTGTAAAAGTATTTTATGAGGGAGAATGTGAAATTTAAAATGAGTTTGGAAAAAAATGATTTTGAAAAAATCAAACAAGGGGTTGATGTGTGTTTGAGAGGGCTTTTTGAGAGTCCAAATGTACTTTTAGAAGGTTGCATAAAAGTGCAGTTGTTTGGTTGCAGTCACAGAAGTTCTTATTGACTAAAAGATAGTTTGTTAAGCTAGGACTTTTCTAAAAAGCTCTATATTTAGCATTTACTTATTAATTTATAGTACTCCATACCGTAAAAATAGTCCTATTTTTTTTTTTCACCTGTCCTAAATTATAGTCTCGTTTCTTATTTGAAAATGTGGTTAATATATTAATTTCCTAATATGCTCTTATTTAATATGTTTTGTTATCACAAATATAAATTACTCCATTATTTAATTATAGATGGAACAATAAATTTTAAAAAAAACATTTCTATCTTCCATGACATTTCTTTATTTGTATTTGTATTGAATGACTTTGGAATATTAGTTACCTTAATTCTTGCATTAAACAATGACTAATACCAAGAAAATTTAATTACTTTGATTATTGCATGTGAAATTTAATTACATTGAATATTTGATTACATTAATGTACAGAGTACATTAAAAAAAATGATAGTAAAATTTATTTTTTCAACTATATTAACTAAATTTTCTTAATTTGTGTGAAAAACAAATAGGACTGTGAAGAGAGTAGAATACAAAATACATATAATTTTTCACATCAATGTGTATACACATTAAAATATTTCTTGAATGGTTAATACAACTTACTTTTTTCTTAATTTTTCTCAATTATTTATGTTACAATAGTTCATCAATAATATATTTTTTCTTAAACAAGTTTTTTTTAATACAATTTACACTAGATCAATTGTGTTATGGAAATTTAATTTTATAAATTTTATCTAAAAATAAATAATATTTAATCAAATAATTATGTAGCATATACAATTAACAAATCAAAATCATTTTTCTAGAGCACGATCCAGATTAATGAGTTGTATCTTTGACAACTCCCTCCCGCGAAGAAACTTTGCCTAGTTTTCGACTACGTTTGTTTTGCTGTATTTTTCAACACAGATAACATCAGATTAATTAATCTTCAACAGGGAAAAAAATCCCATATAGAAACCTTTAAGGGATAATCCATCTACCATCTAAAAATACTCGAACCAGACTAAAGCAGCACCAGTAGATTTACATACATTGGAGACTTAAAAAATGAGCATAAAACAAATTTGATTAAAGAAAAAAATTTACAAAACTTCTGAATTTCCTCCAATCTTTTATATCTCCCTGCCAAAATATCATTTTACGAAAGCATGAACATTTAGACAAAAGACCAGTTGACAAAAGAGAAGGCAAGGCAGTGGAGTGTATTCTCGTCAGCTGCAAAGACTTTCCACACGATTGCTTGTTCATACGAGATATGGCGCCCCATTGTTGACATGCATATACCACCCGGCAAATAAGCAAATCCCTGAAACGTATTTTAGAGTCAGTCAACACCATCTTCTGTGAAAGGGAAAAGGAGAAAATACGAAGAACTGTAGTGCCAGCATATTTCACTATGCATTAAGGAAACCCAAAAAATTTGAACTGTGAAAGTGCCATTTTGACAGAAACATAAAGTACCCGTTCCATTATCTTAGCAAATTCGGAAAACAAAACCTTGCGCCCAGCATCGTCAAATATCTTATCTAATGTAATATCTTGTAAAGCCACTAGAGTAGTCTCCAGCATGTCGAGCCCAGCCTGGTTCGCGAATATGAAAACTGGCAGCGCTTGCTACACAAACAAAAATAGAAAAAAGTGAGCATCTTTACATAGATTATCTGACGGTTAGATATAAATAACATTATAAAAGAATAAGCAAATAAATTTAGAACCACGATACCTTCAAAGAGCAGCACATTATGGCATCTTGGTGATGCCATAGTGTTTTCAATATTGATTCACCCCCTATAGTATCAGCCCTCACCAATTCGGTTCCCACATGGAAACTGCAAATGCACAAAAAAATGCTTCAGATAAATAAACAGTCTGCTCCACTCCATCATCAAACCAACAAAAGAATTTTTACTTTTTCTTCTTGACGGGGGTCATCTCAAAGTTGTTAAAATTGCTTATATTTTGTCTTCAACATGTCCCCACACATGCTGACCAAATTCAATTTACTTATATTGTCTTCAACATGTCCCCACACATGCAGACCAAATTCAATTTTTTTCATCCAATGCCTGACACATCCATAATTTTTATAACTGGATGACAGCGAGGATCCTTTGCCAGCCCAAGTACCAAGTCAAACCACTTAGTCTAAAAGCTCAAGCTATCAGAGAGTGGGTACATTTATCCAACCCAACATGCTTGACCTTGATGGTGGAGATCTGACAAGATTTGCCATGGCGAGAAAATGACAGAAGCTTGCAACTACAGAAAGAACGAAAAATTAGCAGAACTTACCTATAGCTCTGGCAGATCCAATGAGCTAGCGTAAGAGCTTCTGGAGAGCCTGGGGATAGCTTCAGCCCTAGTGTAGGGGTCAACCCCGATGGAGATATGGCCATGGAAACCCTCTGCACAGAGGAAATCACACTACGAACATACTGACGTGCCATTGTAGCAACATTGTCCTGCAAATTGCTCTCAAATGGGAATTGGAAGGCAATAGTCAATACCGACCGTGCATTATAAGATGATGTCACATTTCCTGCACCATGGTTTGTTTCTGGGCCGACTTCGAGGCTAGATGTCAAATCTAGTGTTTTTTGTGCAGTCAATGTATCATGCGAGTCCTCCCCCTGAACATAATTCATTATCTATCCAGTATAATGAACAAAAACTAAAACATAACAAACTACATAATATATCATGCCCAGGTATCTTAAAAGAAAAGTTTTTTTACGACTTCTTTTCCAGAACATGTTATAATATATTACTTATTTCTTACTTTTAAGTAATAAAAGTTGAAGATATTTTGAAAATAGGTCGTACCTACTTGTGAAACTAAATAACTTATTTTCCAACTTTAACTGACAAAATAATTATAGATTTTAAAAGTCGGATTTTTTACTTATAAGTAAACTTTCTAAGCTTAGCAAAGCTGCAAATTCTATATCCAGAGCATGTTTCAGTTGGTTTATGAGCTTACTCATAAGGAAGAGAAAAATTACGAGTCTTGACAAGAAATAAGGAATTAAATTCTCACTGATAACCAAGTTTCTGACAGATCTCTAAAGCTACAGGGTAATTATTTGAGAGAGAAAATGGAAGTTAATGTGGAGTAATGTTTTACTCAACTGGTTTTGAATCGAGCGGAATTATGCGAAAACCAGAGGGCACTAGTGGTGCATCATCAGGAAACATCTCATCGATTGGAGCAAAAACAAGTTCAGAGCAGGCTCCCACTGCATTCTCATCAACCCCGCTGCACATCTGCAGTTAAAATTAACTCGTGTAAACTTCTGTTTTGCAGTCAGTAATTGCTTGAAAGTCTAATTAAAGACATTTAGATACAGAATAAAGAACCTGTATAAGGTGAATGTCCCTTGAGATAAAAGCATCTTCTTGACCAAGAGAGTGTCCTTCCAGCCGAATCACTTCAAGCATCTGGAATACAATAATTAAAGGTGAGATATGACATCAAGTTTTCTGTGATGTTCGTTGTTGTCACTTGATTCAAAGCTTAAATTATTAGAAAGGGCCACACATATATTATTTAAATATTCTCTTCAACGAGCCTCCTCACGTGTAGTCACTTCAAAGTGTAAGATGTGCTAAATTTCAGTAAACAAGTGGCGGCGAGATTTGAACAAGACCTTTTGTGTGCTTCGATACCATGTTGAACCACTTGATGTGAAAGCTTAAGTTGTTAAAAAGGGCCACATATATTTAAATTCATCATATATATTTGTTATTATCCGTTATCACAAGATTTTTGGTGACAGCAGAATTTATGAGAACTTGACTCAAGTAAAAACTAACATAAAGATCAAAAGGCAATTTCTGTTTTTATAATGAAACAAGAAGAAAATGAGAGGAGTAACTGAATGCCAGAGAAAGCAACCTCAGTTGAATAAATACCCAAAAACTAAAAAGCAAACAAATTAAATTCCTTTTCACATCAATCAAAAAATTTAGTCTCATCTCAGACCCTTTGTTTATTGCATAATATTTTGGAAGGAAGTTAAAATGCTTGCTGCGCCACACAGAATAATATTTAGACATACATCGGTTACTTTGCCACCAATAAAGGGTGGTATCGCATTGAGTTAAAAGACAACAGTTTATACTAAACAAGTACATACCTCTTCATGTTCAATTGTGTTACCAAGTGGCATGATGATTTGGCTTCCAGTAAACCTTGTAGGCCTCATTCCTGGATATGCATACGAGCTCGCTTTTAAAGAAGTAGCAGAAAAGGCATCAACATTAAAATCAGCCCACTCTGAACGGTGCTCCCTCAGAACCCGAACCAGTACTGCTGGTGGAACATTCTGTCAGGGAAGGACAAAAACTTGCCCATTAAACTGGATATCGAATTTCAGTTTTATCATTCCATTCCAAACGGATGATATTTAAATCATGTTATCGAAATAGTAATGACAAATAGTCAAAGTTATAAGCAACTGGAACACAAGTTTCCAATTTATTTTCTCGGTTTCTCAAAGCAGTCAGTCTAACGTTACACGTGTCAGTAATTTCAGCGAACGAAGCGCTAAGCAGCACGAAAGCGACATCAAAATAAAATATATACATAAAATCACCTGAAGTAGCATAGATGCTTTTGCACAAAGAACGCCTCTAATAAAGGAAAGGTTATTTGATCCAGCGCTCAGGTTTTTGGAGGAGTTGATGGCGACTACTACATCTTCAGCTCCGTCAGAGTTCAATAATGACCAGCCATCATCATTGAAGCTGTTAATAGCATCATTAAAGCCTCTGCACAGGAGAAATACTATGTTACATACAAGATAATATACATTAATGTACATAACATGTCTCTAGATACAAACCAAAATATGCTCAGAATATAGAGGCAATTACCTGCTTAATCTCTGGCTGAATGTGCGTAGAACAGCTGGTTGCCGGCCAAGACCATATGCTATCTCACCACTTGTCTCCTGAGCTATCTGCCTGATATATCGCAGTGCCTTTTGTAACAAAATCCCCAAAAAAAAAAACAAAAAAAAAAGTCACTATCCATCTTGGCAGCATTGAAACGGAACTAAAGAGGTCAAGGGGTAGATTTTCATAGTGCATTCGGGTAGTGAAATATAATGAAAGGCAACATTACTAAATGCAAAATCAGCAAAAATTCTGGTCTTGCTTAGCTCTCTACTCAATCAATAAATCTTCGCATGATCTTTAGAAAGCCTCAACCACGTAGAAAATTAAAGAGTCATACTCACTGCAATAGTCATTTTCTGCGCTATAATGTTTGGTGATTCGTAAAGTGGCCGAAGCACCTCTGGAACGCTCCAGGCCTGGAAATAGGGGTGGTTACTAACCAAGTTCTGCCCATCAAATAAACTTCTATATAACATTTAATGCACATCTAACCTTGAGATTCAGGTGATCAACAATATGAATGATAGATCCTCCACCCTCACATGGCCGGATTAAATATCCAGATGGAAGCATCTCAGCTCTTAAAAACTGTGAAGCTGCTGCACTTGGGCCAGCCCCAGTACCAGAAAGAGATCTTTCACAGACCTTTATGGAATAAAAATGAAAAAGATATAGGAAAAAAGAAAGATTTATTCCACTACCCTCAACATAAAAAGGTAATGGTTCACAAAGTTGTAACAGCCCATTCTAATAAAATCGAGATATTTCAGACAAGTATTATAGCGGAACAGATGCATTCATAGTTTATCTTGGTCAAGACAATTGTAAGGTAGTTTATCTTAGAGGAAAAGAGATGCATACCACAAGACTTCCATTTTCTAAGGTAGTTGTGTATCTCAGAGTCCAAAAGTCACGAGCAGGAGCCAGTGTAGTTGGTGCATATGTCTGCAAATAGTATTTAATGATTTATTTCTCCCACATGGTAACCAGAATGCAGAACATCATAGGAATGTAAGAGTTGAAAAACTCACCTGTGTATACACAAGTTCAATTGTTCCTCCATTTCCAGCAGGAAACATAGTGAAAACTTCAAGGCTCCGACAGTCCCGGAACCATGAAGAACGATCTTTAAGGATCTCTGCAATCTGCAAGATTTAAAGAAAAATATGTATGAGTTGAAATTCAAGAGAGCCAACCATTGTACGCCACTTGTTAGGATCAGGTACCCATGAACTGATAAATAAAAACTTGGAATAAACACATATAGGTAAAAGAAACAGAATTGTGAGATTTTACCTTAGTAGGTTCTAAACTAACAAGACTGCAGGCTCGAGCTGCCACTCCACTGCTACTTTGTGAAATGGCAAAGATCCCAACCGAATCCGGACCAGGCTGACAACAAAAAAAATAAATTCACACAACCCATTCATATTAATCTTGCGATTAGAAAGACTGTATAATTATGGCAAACAGAAAAAGGATCCAATTAACAGAAGAATTTAGACAAGACACAACAAACCTTCATCCCAGGCATCTGGACCCAATCGACAGCAGTACCTGTGGCCTTTGATAGGAACTCTGCCAAAGTCTCCTCCGCAATTGAGAGGAGTCTGCCAAAAGCATAGACATATATTAATGAAATGTCAATGTCCACGTAAAAGTTCGACATTTTAAATTATGCGATTATATGGCAAAAAAATATCAGATTTGAATAAGTACCCAGCAGGATTGTTAGTGTCTTTGAGAGCATGACTAGGGGTGGTTGCTGCAGACTCGCAACTTGCATCAGTTGTTGCAGATGCCTGCAGAGATTTCCACTTTAGGATAAGAGTTTGAAGCTCATGGAGAAGAGAGAATAATATTGAGCTAAAAACAGTAGAGTTTCAGGAGAAAAAATCCAATTAGAAGGATTCCGAATAGTGAGCTGCCTTTTGATAGCTCAAATGCAAATAACAATGAAATGTCAATATTAACAATAAAACAAAACATAGTGGAATTTAGAATCAATTAATGTCATAATCCTAGTTCTCTGATATGATATAATCATGTCACGTTAGTACTCAGACAATCTTTTGTATCAAAGTTGTGAAAGGCTCAGCCTAAAGAGCCTAACCTAACATTTCATATAATTGGAAAAATGGTCCAGTGCAACAAAACCGACATAAACTTTACAATTGGCAGCATATGTGGGTTCTTTTCTACACAGGATTAAGCCGAGGTCGATAACAAATCATCGACAGGGCAGCTCCCAAACATAGAAACAAATAGCCAATTTAACTAGTAGTACAATAAAACGACATACACTCAGCAAATGGTAGCGTATGTGCGTTCTTTTCAACTCCGAATTTATGATGAGTTGATGACAAATCATCGACAGGGCAAATCCAAAACAAAGAATCAAATAGCCAAGTTAACTAATTAGTACGAGAAAATGACATACACTTTGCAATTGGTGGCGCATGTATCCATTCTCGCATACCAGCTGCGAGACCTGCTTCTGAAGGCGATCATTTTCCTCCATCAACAGCTTGTTCATAGCACTCAGTTTTTTATTCACGCCATGAAGTTTGGTAGATTCTTTCCTCTGCTTCTCTCGACACCTAAATTCACAAAAAATAATTTTCCTAGCCTCCATCAGAAC
>CAIGRN010023781.1:0-14875 GCA_903798345.1 Fraxinus anomala
GTCGATCCCATTAAGTTTGTGAGCGCGTTTGCTGAGCCAGATAGATCAAAATGCATCTTCAGAAAGAAGTACATCACCAAACTCACCATATTCGCAACAAAACCCATGTTCTCTAATGCCACCAAGGCTACACAACAAAATGATAATGCAGAATTAGCACATCAAACAGCATTATAAACAAGAAGCTTGGTTAGCCAAAAGATGGTGATCGATTCAATTATGTAAAAAGTTAGTTTTTTTTCTCAGAAAGAAGGGGTTGTCAAGAAGGAATGTAAAGCACCTTAAATAGATCGAACGACCTTTAAATAAAAGAATATTTGAATATGTTGAAGTAATTTGTCTTACCATAAATAAAAGAGGCAGCTTTGAATCCCCCTTTCTCTTTGATTTTACATGGGCTTATAGCGTCATACGCAGTCTTAGTATCGTTCTCCTGTTCAAATGACATCTATACATTAGTCGAGAGATTAATCTAGTAGCCGTGGGAGGAAGAGAGAGCAAAAGACTCACCATAACTGGTAGTTGAAGATGATTATCAGAGAGAAACCCGAGAGTGTTTTCTTATGAATGGAATTATGGAAATGTAAATGATAAATATAGCCTAACAAAGCATTGTATACTATCTGATCTGATTGACTGGTTTCTTGTTCTCACTCTGTCCCTCTCTATCTCTCTCACTAATTCAAGATTACGACATGGGTGGCAGCAAGTTTGTTCTTTCACTTTCGCAAGGCATTAGTGGAGAGATGATATATGGGCTGTGGGCTCAAGGGTTATGCCCCATCCAAGATACTTTTCACTATCAAATATTGCTATAATATTTGACATTTCAGGTTTTGTGGTCTCTTTTTATGCTAAGTCATTTCGGTCATTCAAACAAAATATGGGCGCTAATTATTGGTGATAATATTTGAAAGCTTAGTTTCATGTTTAGAGTATTGAATACTAATAGCTTGATTTGATATCTGCAAATGACGACCATGTTATCCTGCTTCGAATAATCATATCACGTACGCATGCCATGGATGGACTGAAGCAAGGTGATACACTTCAGAATACGACATTTTTTTTTTCTTTGGATTTCTAAATGAAAGTTGAAGTCATCGTTTGAATAGTTGTGGACTAAAAAAATATGTTTGGATAACTTACCTTTTAGTTAGATATCATGCGATCATTTTCACAGGATGTCATAATTTTAAAAAGTTAGAATTTGAGCGCAAAAAATGATAGATTAGGGATAACGAGTACCACATTTATGAAAAGCTGGAAAGGGGTGGAATTTACCCTACAACTTTTTAGTTTCCAATATTCAATTTTGCTGAAAGTCAATTTTATAGATTTAGTCATTGTTTGACAAAACTTTGTTAAAATTTTATCAATTTATCAAACTTAAATTTAACCATCATTTTATTGCTCATACTTTTATCAATTTTCAACCTTACATTTTATCAATTTTACCAAAATATGTTAATGCGATAAAATGGTCAATGGGAAATCAACAACCCTCTAGATTTGAAAGATCCAGTATTCTAAAAAACCCGCATAGACAGTGCTTATGTTCGAAATTCGGGCAAAAAGTCTAGTTTCGTGTCTAGACGCATTTTTTTTTCAATTCTTAAATAGCTGAATTTTTTCTTTCCACTCTTTCGTATTCCCTAGACGCGCTTTATTAATTTTTTTCCCTTTTTTTTTCAAAAGTCTTTTATTTGACTTTAGCCTATTATTATTTTTATTTTTGAAAAAACTTCTTATTTGACTTTAATTTCAAAATTTTAAAAGATTATATCAGTATAAAAGTTAAAAATAATTTTATCTAAATAGTTAAAATAAGATTTAAATTATGGTGCTATCTACATTATGTAATTATGATCTTAAGACTCATTATTTTGTTACAAACTCTAAAAAGATATATGAAATTCTTATAAATCTATTAAGTAATACTTGTCTTTGAAAATTGAAATTATGACAAAAATTCTATTTTTTACATTTCGAAAACTCAAAAATTGTATAATTGACTAATAGTATGAATTATTAATTAAATAAAGTATTTTATAATTTTAGATATTTAATATGTATTACTTTAATTATTAAATGATTTTTAAAATGATTAAAATTTTAAAATAATGTTAAAAATAAGAAAATATTTTTTTACGCCTAAGGCTTGCCTCGCCTAGGCTCGCAAAGCTTGAAACTTCGCTTTCACATCTAATCACGCTTTACGCATTTTAGAATATTGGAAAGATCCACTAAGAAACACATATACTACAGTCCGTTTTAATTTTGGATCTACAAAATAAGTGGTTCTCAATTAAATCAATTGACCTCGTTTTTTGTACCGTTGATGTGGACAACGGATACTGGGCTCATTTGCGTCCACATAAGCTAATTTCAATACGTTTGGACAGATTACTAGTCGACGATGTTTTGAGTTTGGACGGGGAAGAAGCTTTATAACGCGAGACAAAAATATTCAGGAGCGAGCTGACAATATGCATGAGTGGGATCACATGATAAGGAATAATCAATAATACACAAACAAAAGCTAAGATCAAACATCTAATTCTACCAATAAAAGATTCAATTCAAGAGGAGTTGATATATAGCTTAAAATAGATGTATTTACATTACCCCCAAATAATACTAGAGGGATATTTATAGTGTTATATTTGAAATGATGTCCATTGGATGAGGGGATACGTAGCCTCATCTCTTAAATCGAAGCATCTTATTTTAAGTATCAATTTGACTCTATTAGCTTGTACTGTATTTAATGCTCTTAAAAAGTGGTAGCTACTCTACGACCTATGTTAACAAGAGTTCGACATATTACTCATTACATGGGTCACATCAATAATTTGAACATGATTTTATCAATAGGAGATCTTCAAAGGAGGTGGGTCGACATTTGTCATGGTAGAACTTCGGATTTAGCCTCTTTGAGCACCACCACTTCGGCAACCAGGTTTCAGTCGGCTTTAGGGCTTCGATAGGTCTAGTTGCACACCATCGCTTCGGTTAGATGGCTTCGGTCGGCGAGAAGGCTTCAATAGGTCCATCTGCACTTCACGTGAGATGCCACGTAGGCTTCACGTGGGAGTTTTAGTGGCGAGGTGTAACAAAATCTAAATCAAAACATGGTAGATTTAAAAGATAAAAAATACTCCCTAATTTATATATCTCGGCTACTGTAGGGATGGAATTCGTACGCTACTCCAAGATTGTAATTTGATCATTTTGGTCACAAATTAGAATGAAGATCAATTTTAGACAATTATTGGATCAATTTAGAACATGATTGATCCTGTCCGAGAATAGTGTATAATTTACTCCTAAAACCAGTTTTATAGTTTTGGCAACACTCCTCAAATTAAATTTCCAGACTTCACGAAAGGAGGAGAAAACAAGAATACTAAAAATCAAATCTTCTTTTGTCATAAATTGTCATAAAACAAGAACACCCATTTATTATTTGTAATGGCTAGCTTACTAGTTTATTATGTTAAAAAATTTATATATTAGTGCTAGCTAGTTTACTAGTTTTCACTTTTCATGAATATAACTTAAAATCTTTATAGTTTTGTTGGACTTTCACAAAGATAAATATAGTTATATTTGTCTTGGCTCTTCGAGGTCTTTTTGTTAGTATTTTGATGGACTTGAGATGATTTCGATTGTTTTTGTGACCATAAGATAATTAAACCTCGAACTTAAATAAATTGGCAATACAAGTAGAGAACGTGAAGAAATTGATAATAAATCCTCGGGCATGAGTTTTTATTTTTTGGGCCATGAAGTATAATTAAGGAAGGATATTCATGGGATATTCTGAGAACATCTCAAATAAATTCTCTATTTTTAAAAAGCATATTTTGCAATTTAAAGAGCATCTACAATTTTGAAGAGCAAAAAAAATTAAATACTTTACATGTTTTTTTTTTAATCTTTAACACTTAATTTTACTAATCTCAAATAATATCTATTATTTTTTCCCTATCTTTTAGCATCACTGATATTACAACACAACTAAATGGCTCTAGATGTTATTAAATAAAATATGCAATTAAATATATCACATGATTTCACTTTTAATTGAACATATTACATAACATCACATAAATTTGTCCTAGACATCATTATTCATAATTCTAAGAGTTGACTCTTTAAAATAAAAAATCTTTGATGTTTAAATAGTCTCTTGGAGATGTTCCAAGCCAATTAATCATGGATTTTAAACCTATTTTGTGCATATATATGAGAGAACTTGGAGTGTTTTGTAGACAATTTATATAATCTTATACCCTTTGTTTAAGGATTGAAGAATAATAATTGGGCATTTGGAGCTTATGTTTGAAGATTCTACAATAGTCTGCTTTCTTCTATATGGGTGTTCTACCTCGATGATGTCGGTCTCAATTTTTATGTATTTGTTTCCTTCTGAATATCTGTAACTAAATCTCAATCAGCTAGGATGACGATGTAAACCATGTTTTGACTTCAATTTGATTTTACCTAAATTTTACTTTAATTACTTAGTGGATCGATTGATTATAGTTCTTAAAGACATCCAAATATTTGATCTCTATTTGAATGATTAGTACTTTATTTTCTTTTCAAGAGGTAAAAAATAAATTATATGAAACCCCGTAGAGTCTAATAGGAGATAACTTGTGTGATCCTTGATTGAATGTTCTATTCTTGATTGTGCTTTACTCGTTCGAAATGTCCACGTAGATGTAGGAATTTCATGATTTGAAATAGGTTAAATCTTCTTCGACAAAGATTGTTAAATAAATTATGAACATTGATAATTAATTCAAGCTAGTAGAGACCGATTACTAAAATTGAGAAATAAAGAGGAAAACATAGGTGGAGTTGAAGTATCAAGGACCACAACTATTCTTAGCTCCTTGATTACTCGTAGCTGCAATTTTCTTAAATTAATTGGCCACACTTTGTAAATATTACTTTAAATTATAATTTATTTTCAGCTGTAAAAGTTTATTTAACTTGTAAAAGAACCATGTTGTTTTGTAAATATTTTTATGATTCCTCAACTTTTAAGTGTCTATTCATTTTAATTAAAATTTTCTTACTTGGAAATATAGTATGAAGCTTTCTGATGTTCGCCTCCTACACCCGTAATTGTAATTTTCAACTTTCGTTAATCAATCGACTAGCTATTTTCAATGCATTCAAATCTTTCTTTAAATATTTTTCATCTTGAATTAACTTGAAAATGACAAAAGTAGTCTAGCGAAGCAGATTATTATCGCACGATATCCCTTTTAGCACTAGAAGGAAAGGCATCCCTTTATAAGAAGTCCTAATGCATTTTCATATTAAAAAATTCTCTGAAGTTTTCAAAGTGATTTTTAGTTAATTTAGTTAGTTTTTAGATAAAGATCAAGTCATCGTGACATTGATACTACACTCGCTTTTTATTACTTGTCTACTGTACCATGCACTTGCGGATTTCAAGTAAATGCATAACACGATATAACAATCATGTTAATTACAATTATATCCAGCCATGGCAAAAGTGAAAAAATTAAATTGTAACTTATTATTAAAATAAGCGTTTTAACAATTTTTATATCATTTTTTACTCTAACCGTCGTGATTTTTGTGTCCCCCAAACTGTAAGAATGGCACCTTCTGCTTTAGGCTAATCTGAAGAGTCTCATTTCACACGGAGCAATCTCTCCTCCATTTGTCTTTGTTCCTAACAATTTCAAGATTCGTCCATAATATTTAACTTCCCTTTTTACATTTCAACTTGCAGTCAATAAATAAATAAACATCTAAATTTAACCCTCGTACATATGAATCGAAGTTATAACTATTAAGGGCAACAAAATTATGACATAAAATTTAATGATAATTATTTTTTTGTAATAATTAAATCACCATTGCAAGATGTTTTCCAATTGATTGCCTTATCCACCATTTGGGAGGGTATGTTTCTTGCTAGGTACATTGGGCCAGTGGATTTGACATATTATGTCCCACTCTACATGGCATGTCTATTGTCACAAGGCATCAAGGTAAAAGTCATTATTTGGGCCCAATTCATCAACCTGGAGTAGTTCCAATGGTCATCCCTCGTGTGGATGTCGTCTCCTTATCTAGGCTGTGGTCATCGTTTATTAATATTAATGAGTTAAATCACATAAACTTCAATAATTTAAAAAGTTCGTCACTTATTCAAGAATACTTTGTAAAAGGAAAATAAGAATAGAATGAACGTAAAACCTAGAAGCACGTGCATATCACGCTAACTAAATATGACATAATATGATTAAGGACGAGAGTGTTTAACCGAATTTATCAATTATCTTGTTAAGTTCAATGTATCGACTAGTTCAAATAAGAATATCATATGAAATGCTATATCCGTGTTAAAGATGGTCCAAGAAATGAAATTCATGCATCCTTGATTTATAAAGATGATGATCCACTCCTCCGAATATTTTTTTCTTTCTTTCTTTAGGTCACATGTGCAACTCAAAAGGATTCTTGATGTATACCTAACGGGATTTGGAATAATAAAAGTAAATGGATTTCCTTATTGTGCATCTCCACTTAGCTCATAAAGCACACTGCTGTCCCTATCACTCTTCAGCTGCTTCAAATTGTGATTAAGTTTATTGCATTACAAAATTGTGAATTTCAACTATAAAATAGATTACTAAATAATACGCCAGTTCAGTCGATATGGACAAGTCTCGAGACAGAAAAACTCGTTTTCTGATGTATTGACCGTGGAGTTTATTGTGACAAAGTAACAACTAGCAAGTTAAAATTTAACTTCGTTTCACACTTTACTAGCAACTCTTTACATGCTCGATTAACCATATATCGCGAAAGACCAACCCATTTTTTTTTGGGTATAATATCTATAATTGTTTTTGACTCAGGTAGACATTATTGAGAAAAAAGCATATCGACGCTTGTTCGACTATAGTACACTTCTTACATTTTGATTTCGATACTAAGATCTTTAGAATCTATGTACAAAAGTTCGAAAAAGAGTACATGTAAATCTGAAATTCTGAACAATCAGAGCAGTAAATCTCCAGAGCTTTAGGAACTGTACATACGAATCTGAACTGATAAATTTGGCAGTGAAATTCCACATAAAGTATTGGATGGACCCATCAATAATAACTGGATAATACACAAAACTTTAGCTAACCATTAACAAATTCTTTGATAAAGCAGGTTCATGTGGTCCATCAAATATTCTCACTTTGAACAAAGTACAAACTTTTAAGTGCTGCTAACATGCACAAAAACCCTACCTCTATAGCATTTTTTATACACTTTCTTACCTGGATTTCATTGATATTGTGGTAAAGGAAACTTTTCATCATTGGTCCCCAACTTATGAAGATAATAGCAATTTGGCCATTGTCATTTTTTTTTTGGGAAGCAATAATCCTAACCTTTTAATTTTGTAACATCATTGGTTCCTACCGAACGTTTTCAATTAAATACTTTATTGTAACGTCAATTGTATATCTTACTTTTATAGTTAGAAAAAAAATAAATAGATCAAGAAATAAAGGAAAAAAAGACTTAACAATCTCAAAGTTTCATAGAAAGAATTCATTGATTTGAAAGGAATGCTAAATAGCTGATGAAGATGTTAATACAAATTAATCAAGAAACATCTAACAATGAACCGGCATCTGTTAAAAAAAATAAAAGATCACAAGCTTAACTCTGCATTTAATGAAGCCATGGTCATGGACTAGGAAAAAGCTGAAGAAACGGGCTCAATGACCGATCCTTTTTTCAGGGACTCACTTGACAGTTTTTTCTTGGCAGTTTTTTGTATAGGTTTTTTTTTAGTTGTCAATAGAAATTTGCCAAGTGTATGTGTGTCAAAAATCCTATCATTGAGCTTGTTTTACTAGCAGAACTGCATGGACTAAAGCCAAAATGTGTTTGTCTTCATCATTCTTCTTGATTTGACTAATATTTCTCTTTATAACGTTGTGCAATAGCATAAGCTAAATTGTCGTAATTTAGTGGTTATCTACTCGTAAGAGAGTAATTTAAACTCTTATATGTTGATTATTATTTCAATGTGAAATTTTATCAGAAAAGAAGTGCAGTTAGGGTGGGCTGTGCAGAAGGAGTTGGGGGTAGTTAGCATGAAAGGATGAAAATCCTCATTTTTATTTCTCTCTCTTTTCCATCCCTTTTATTTTTTTTAATTTCTTTTTCCTTTCAATTTATTCTAATATAAAATAAGTTTATAGTTGTTTTTTATAAGATACTTTAAGTTTGAACTGTAAACGGGCTGAAAACATAAATGGGGAACGAACAATGCTGCATAACAGAGAGGTTCGAGATGTTGCTATCAAATAATTTTTTTTTCGAATTAACTTGCTACAATTCTAATAGATTGAGGATCAAGAATGCAAGTTGCCCTATTATGAACTCAAAAGTTTCTTTGTTTTCATACCTTGTGCTTTTTATGCTTAAAGTCCAAGGCAACTCTTTACACTATCACGTTTAAAAAAGAAATAAATTTATTTTATCTATGATTGGACACGCCATCTGATCTTTGTATTATATCCATACCTCTATCGAACATCTTATACTGGTAATTTTAAAAATGAATAAGTGAATAACTGTTAAGAGACTTGAACTTGTATATTTACGTCCTACAATGTCGTATTGAAACGCTTAATCCTTCTTTTACCCTTTTGTTTTTGTGCTTAAGAGCAAGTTAAAAGAATAAAACAAATCATTTTATAGCTTTCCCTGCTCACTCAAACCTAATTCATGTAATCATTGTCAAGTCATGGAAATAGTGGGAAAATGACAACTAAATTAGGCAACACATCAATTCCAGTTAAGAAACATGATCATGTATGTCAACTTCAAATCGATAGAGTGATAAAGTCACATGGATGTTAAAGGTTCCATCATGCATTTGGAAGACCAGCTGTACCTCTTTTTAATCATCAAATTTAAGATTTTAAACTATTAGGGATAGCCATAGACATTCATTAATTTAAATTTTATTTTCAACATATTTGTTCATATATATGCAGATCAAATACGCTTCAAAATTTGACACTGCACAATATAGAATGAGTAATGGGAGACTTAAATCCAAGTCTTTAGCTTGACTTTAGTGTTATGTCAACCATATTAGCTCGATGCTTGCTTGCTTACCATCATCCATATGGTCTGATGGCTATATGTGAAAAATATCCATTCATTACGAATGTTCTCTACCTTAGATAGGTGGTGGAGGTTTTAGGGTCCCTTTCCAAACTCAATCATACAAGATCTCGTCACCTTGAGCTGTTTCTTGATATGTACACTTAGCCTCAGGTTGGATCACAATGACTATCCATTAGAATTGTCGCTTGTTAGAGTGAGATTTCGCTAAGATTGATTCGACAAGTGCTATCTATTTATTTAAATAGTGTCTTCAATATGTCTTATCACGAACCTATCTCTACGTTAGCTCTAATTCCGGTGATGATGTCAGGAAAAAAAGCTACAATGAAATTGAATGATCAACTTTAAAGCACATAATTATTATTGGGGAAATTTTATAATTTCTCTCTGCTGGAAAAATTACAAACAAGTATTTGTTTTAATTTTTCTTCCTCCCAAACGTACCATGAAAATGAAATTTGAACATTCTTGAAGGAATAGTATTGTATATAGATTTAATATGGACAAGGACAACTATAAAATTATTGGTGGAAGATGATGTTGACGTTACAACTAGCATCGGTTCTATAAAAGTCGGACTACTCGATGTTCACAAATGCATACACGAGTGGCCATTTCTTGAAAATGAAACAAGTCATAGTACATGCATTATTGTCAAAATTACCCTTCCTAAATCAAACTTTGTTGGAAGTTATTTTATCATGATATATGCCGAATCATAGATGTCTAAATATAAGAAAATGGTCTCTCTAATTCCCATCTAAAGAAACGCAATCAGTGTACATACACNTGTCAAAATTACCCTTCCTAAATCAAACTTTGTTGGAAGTTATTTTATCATGATATATGCCGAATCATAGATGTCTAAATATAAGAAAATGGTCTCTCTAATTCCCATCTAAAGAAACGCAATCAGTGTACATACACATTAAAATATAAATCAATTTTACTGGATGTAGAGGCAGTCAAAACAGTATATACTGCGTAGAAACGAGGGCTAGTTCAACTAATCGTGGTTCGACAATGGAAAGTCCACAAGTTTATTTCTCCATCGAATAATCTTTGGTTGAATTAGTCTGCACTCATAAGCCTACGCCGAAGTTCCAATCAATTATTGCCAATACCAATATAGTAACTGAACAAGTTTAGTTGTTGTTAACCTTAAAAATTGCGCAAACAAAATTCCAATCACCTCCCCTCCACGTAGACATCATCTAAACATTGAAACACTCCGCTAGGAGGAAAAGGTTGCCGGACAAAAAAAAATGTCCAACGACCGTTTTCACTCCGATGATTAAGTCAACTATCGGGTGAGAGAAATATGAGTGCAAGATATGGGAGACGGGATTTAGATAAGGTTAGAGTCAACATACCTTTTATGTGAAATGAACCCATACATAAAGAGAAATGGAAATAAGCCGATTTGGTTTAGTGAGATGGGCCCAAGTTCAAGCCCAAGACGAGGTTGTCGAAGTTGCTTAGTTTAATAAGCCCAATCCAATTGAATAGTCGATGCCACGTCGACATGGAACTCCCTCTGTCTTGTAGCAAACGAATACTCCTTTCTTGAACAGTTGCATGTATACGAAAACTACAAAAGAATAATAACCAAATTATCAGAGAGAAAAGTCTTTGAGAATTATATGAGACTTTAGCTGGCTGGCTCTTATACACATTTGCTAACATCAACCAGTAGAAGGGTAACAGAATAAAGGATGTGAAGCAAAATATTGTACAAATGCAAAGATAAGAAGCATTTGAACTCATGAAGTCAGCATCAGTCATTTTGGCAATACACAATAGATTGGCCCAGATAAGACCAAACAAAAGAAATGTCAATTTGTTGAAGAATATGGAAGGAGGTCCATATTTTCAGTTAAAACTAAATAAAATGTTTTTGCATCTTATTGAATTTAAAATTACACATCAAGTAGTTCAATATGGAACTAGAAGTAACGTTTTTTTACCGATCAGTATGGAAAATGCATCAATACAGCAAACTGTTCTCATATTCTGCATATTGAACATTTTAAAAAAATTCCATGTTGCGTGCTAGCATGCTGCTGTTCTTTAAATGTAGTAAGTTGAAAGTAAAGACTGAAAGAGGACTAGATGGGAGTTGTGGTCACAATTTATTTTTCAATGTACATAAACATTTGGATTAAAAGATGAGTAGACTCAGCCCCTGTTTGGTGGCTATTTTTTTGGAAAAACATTTTTTTGAATAGTCAATTTTTGGAGAATGTGGTTAAAAATTTTGAGAAAAGTTTTGGGTTTACATGTAGAATATTTTATTATGCGAATGTGTGGTTGAAAATGAGTACGTAAAAAAAATAGATTTAAAAGAATGGGAGACAAATAAGGGTTTAAATGAAATGTAACTTATTGTTCCCTTCCGGTTGTCCAATCCATTGATATAAGTTATATTTCTTTCTTCCTGCTATCGCAAGTAATTTTTAGTAGAAGTGCACATAGCCCTTAATTGAGATAACCAAGTCTCACAAGATAATTGTATTTAGGCTAGAACTTCTTAACTATTTGTTCATGTGCAGATCGATATCCATGTACTCTTGTCCTGATTGAATATGCCAATACCAATATAGTAATTGAACAAGTTTAGTTGTTGTTAACCTCAAAAATTGTGCAAACAAAATTCCTGATCACCTCCTCTCCACACAGGCATCACCTGCACACCGAAATACTCTGTTAGGAGGCAAAGACCGTCGGTCGAGAAAAAGGTCTGACGATCGTTTGCACTTCGACGATCAAGTCAACTGTCAAACGAGAGAAATGTGAGAGCAAGAGATGGGAGGAATTTAGATAAGGTTAGAATGAACGTACCTTTTATTTGAAACGAGCCCATACATATAGAGAAATGGAAATAAATTGATTGGGTTTAGTGAGATGGGCCCAAGTTCAAGCCCAAGACGAGGTTTTCGAAGTTACTTAGTTTAATAAGCTCAATCCAATTGAATAGTCGATGCCACGTCGGCATATATGGAACTCCCTCCGTCTGAGCTTGTTACGTAATTTATTAGTGTAACAGTTGTTATCAAATGTCTTGTAGCAGATGAATACTCCTTTCTTGAACATATAGTTGCATGTATATGAAAACTACAAAAGAATAATAACCAAATTATCAGAGAGAAAAGTCTTTTGAGAATTATATGAGACTATAGCTGGCTGGCTTTTATACACATTTGCCAACATCAACCAGTAGAAGGGTAACAGAATAAAGGATGTGAATCAAAATATTGTATAAATGCAAAGATAAGAAGCATTTGAACTCATGAAGTCAGCATCAGTCATTTTGGCAAAATACACAATAGATTGGCCCAGATAAGACCAAACAAAAGAAATGTCAATTTGTAGAAGAATATGGAAGGAGGTCCATATTTCAGTTAAACTAAATAAAATGTTTTTGCATCGTATTGAATTTAAATCAAGTAGTTCAATATGGTACTAGAAGTAACCAAAAGTCTTGGTTCATGTCTCGCCACTACCTAGCTAGTTAAATTGGCACATGTCCCGCTTTGATGGGAAAAAAAGGTTCTCTGATTGCATGTGTGGGGTGTGTTGAAACAATAAATCAAGTGTAACTTGGTATATAAAACATTCACTAGTGCACATCATGTGAGAGATGTGACCATTTGGTCATGAGACGTCGCAAAGCCATGTAAAATTGTCGACTATCTTTCCAAATAAATTGAATCAGTCAAATAAGTGTCCTTCATAGCATATTTTTAAAGATTTTTGTAATTGAACTTCTTTCATACTTTGAACATTAAAACACGAAATGAATCAACATTACACTCTGTAATTCATCACATAATTGTACTTATAATCGCAACATTAATTTTCTCTTTGTTGTGTATTTACAAGGGGGTGGAAAAAAGTTATCACAACTATTGGACCGAACTAGAATAGGATCCGGATCAATCGGTTCGATCTAGTTTTACTCAAGTTCTAATTATTAAAATTGAGAATCGGTTAGTTCCGTTGTTGGTTCTAATATTATGATTAAAAAAACTCAATTTAACCTGAAATATTACTTTTTGTTTTTAAAGATGGCTAGTGCAATGCACCAATCAATATACCATTTGCTTACGAATTTCACCATAGTACATCCAACTCATATTCAATTTAATATGATGTTATTTACTATACAAAATGATCCATTAAATTCCGTAGATATAATTTTAGATTAATAAAGAGTATTTAGCTCTTTTCATCCTTTTCAAGTTATCATTTTTGACCCCCAAAGTTTTAAAAAATAAAAGTAATGTTGGAACATATTTTTAAAGAACCCATTGAAGTCAATATTTAGTATTTGATGTAATTCGTCGTATTTAGTTAAATTTGGAAAATGCAAACCATTATCATTAATATGACCTAATACATGTGTGCCTAATATAAACCAATATCAAATTCCAAAATATATCTAAATATTTGTTCCTAGTAATTGGGGTCTATTGCCCCTACAATTTGTGTCAACCTACAAAGTGCAAATTGAACCTAAGGTGTTTTTTTATTGACTTTATTTTTCATGAAAAATGTTCTTTTTTACTCAAATTTTTACTTTGAAGCGTTTGATTGATATTTTTTTCATAAAAAATATTTTTCAAAAGTTAGTCACATGACCATATTTTCCTTAAAAACAAAGATAAAATTTTCTTTATGGGAGGGTAGATTTTTATTATTATTTTATATAATTCACATTTTTCAAAAAATTAACTTCATAAAAAAGTACAATATTTTCTAGGTTGAAAATTAAATCAATCAAACACATTTATTTGATAATTTCTATGCAAGTAAGTTATAGACTTACTTTCTTTCTATATAAGTTCTATATTTGCAATCAAACACACTCTTAGATTCTATAGGTACAACAGATTCCTACTATGTAGGGATGAAGATTACATAAAGGAGAATAGAAAAATTTTAAAACGAAGAGAATGTAAACAAATGTGGTTTGTTATTAGAAGATAAAGATTGGTTCTTTTCAGTTCTGCACATTTCTGAGTTTATCCACTCAATTCAAACTATGTTGCTAATGGCTTCTCAATCATTCCCCTCAAACGTAAGTGTTACTTAATTACACCAAGTAGGGACTTAAGAAAATCAGTAAGACAATCAGCAACTTATGTTAGAAAAATAATCTCGATTTATAGATGAGTTAATTCGAGTGTCTTTTGGTGTTCACATAGACTTTCCCCAATTTAAAAGACCTTCCGGCTGTTGGAAGAATACGAGGCACTTTTCAGGAAGGGATTTGAATTTAGATTTAGATGAAGGAATTTGAATCAGATTTAGATTATTTTTCATGAGCACGGGTGGTCGTCAATTAGATAAATAGATATGGAGAAGGAGTACACGACCAAGTGATTGGAAAAATTCTTGGATGTTTACATGAAACATTCTATTTTATTGTAGTGACAATTGATGAATAAGATTATCTAGAGGAAATAACTATTGATTAAGTTGTGGTAACCTTACAAGCTCACAAGGAGAAATTGTTGAAGAAAAGCAAGAATTGGTAAAACAATTCTTACAAATAAGTCTTTCTCTGAATGACAAGGAATAAATAAATAATAGGATCCAAAGAGGTCAAGCACGTGAAAGAGATCAAGGAAGAGGAAATATAATTTTCCATTTATTCATCAAAAGAGGC
>CAIGRN010023797.1:0-14279 GCA_903798345.1 Fraxinus anomala
AACGTAATGAGTATATTTTAGCACTAATTAATCATACAAGCACATAAAATAAGGAGGAAAAATATACATTTTACATTCCTATGAAGGCCGTAACATCCATATATCATCTATGCATGAAATTTCCTACCAAGGAAGGAATTGACACGGTACGAGGGGATCAGATGGGATCAAGGGAATTCTATCTTAGTTCCTTAAGAAAATCTGAGCCATATAGTATAAATATGGTCCTGATGGATGCTGAAATGGTTGATGCACCTGAAGAAGGTCATTTCCTTGGACAAGTGGAAGATGTCAACATGATAGACACCCTTGAAGAAGAGGTCGTTGAGGTGGATTTAGACCCCAGGGTCACAAAATCAAACTCGTAGGTGACCCCGGTAGAGGAGCTTAAATCTTTTCCTGTGAACTTACATGATCCCACAAGAGTGTTACAAATAGGGAAGGGGTTCGGATCAGAAGAAAAGACTAGGCTTAAGGACTTCTTGCTTAACAACTTGGACATATTTGTATGGAGACACGAATACATGGTGAGCATTGACCTTAAGGTCAGTTGCCACCGACTCAATGTGGACCCAAAGTTCACCCCTTACAAGCAAAAAAAGGAAAGCCTTGAATCTGGAGAGATACATAGTCCTGAAAGATGAGGTACAAAGGCTCATATCTAATGGATTTATCAGAGAGGCAGTGTACCCAAAGTGGATATCCAACCCCGTCTTAGTAAAAAAATCCAATAGCAAATGGAGAGTTTGCATAGACTTCTCCAACCTCAACCAAGCATGCCCAAATGACAGCTCTCCGCTTCCAAGAATTGACCAGCTAGTCGAGTTTACTACAAGCCATGAGCTCTTGAGTTTTATGGATGCATACTCAGGATACAACCAGATCCCCATACACCCAATAGATGAGAAAAATACATTGTTCATCACTCATAGAGGCCTTTACTGCTATAAAGTCATGCTATTGGTTTGAAAAATGCTAGCACAACCTATCAACGGCTAGTCAACAGGATGTTTTCCGACCTCATAGGTAAAATGGTGGAGGTATAGATCGATGACTTGCTTGTAATGAGCATTGGGTCCACAAATCACATTGAACATTTGGAAGCTACCTTCAAGATCTTGAGGGAGTACCAGATGAAGCTGAATCCATTGAAATGTGCTTTCGGTGTCGCTTCAGGAAAGTTCTTGGGTTATATGGTTAATTAGTGGGGCATTGAAGCGAACTTCGAGAAAATCAAGGCCTTATTGGACATGAAGTCCTCTAGTAAGCCCAAAGAAGTACAATGTTTGACAGGGTGCTTGGCAACGCTGAATCGCTTCATCTCCAAAGCCACAGACAGATGCCTCACATTCTTTAAAATCTTAAAAAGAGAGAAGAGGTTCTAGTGGAGAGAAAAATATGAAGAGGCTTCCCAAGGGCCGAAGAAGCACTTGGGCCAAACCCCCATTCTCTCAAAACCCAAGGAGGAAGAAGCATTACTTCTATATTTGGTCATCAGTGCTGAGCCTGTAAGCTCAGTACAGGTAAGAGAAGAAGGCAGTACTCAATTACCCATCTACCATATAAGCAAGCCCCTCCTACCAGCTAAAACGCGTTATACTGACATGAAAAAGCTTGTTTTATCCATTAGGACCAGTTCTAGGAAATTGAGGCCTTACTTTCAGGCCCATAGCATAGGTATACTGACAAGCCTCCCCCTTAAGCAGGTGCTCCAAAACTTGGACGTTTCAGGGAGGCTGATGAAATGGGCTGTGGAATTAAATAAATTTGACATTTTGTATCAACCAAGAACCTTAATGAAGGGCCAATCAGTGACGGATTTCATAGCGGAACTCACTGAGGGAACAAACATCAATGTAGTGATGGAACCGACAGACCCTATAGCCTAGAAATTGTTTGTTGATGGATCTGCCGGAGAAACGGGATCAGGAGCTAGTGTACTGCTGGAAAGCCCAAAAGGTCACAAGCTTAATTATGTAGTGAGGTTTGGCTTTAAGACCTCCAACAATGCAGCTGAGTATGATGTGCTTCTAGCAGGCCTCAGGTTGGCCAAAGAAATGTAGGTCAAAAACTTGGTAGTTCACAACAACTCCAAGTTGGTTGTAAGCCATGTCAACGGCAATTTTGCGGCCAAAGATAAGGGCATGGTGACGTACCTGAAAAAGGTTATAAACCTACTCCCATGCTTTGAAAAATTTGAGCTAACCCAAATCCCAAGAACAGAGAACATGCATGATGATGCCCTGTCAAAATTGGCCCTGTCAAAATTGGCCAGTAACAAAGACTCAAAACTGCTTAAAATTGTACCGGTTGAATACCTCATTAGGCCTTCCACAACCAAAGTAGAAGAGGTGATGTAGATTGAAGGAACCCCATAATGGATATAACCTATTATAGCCTACCTCAAAGATCACATCTTACTAGAAAATATAGAAAAGCCCACAAGCTCAGACGAAGATCCACCTACTATGTGCTCCAGGACGAACTACTTTACAAAAGAGGCTTTTCATCCCCTCTCTTACGGTGTATTGGAGGGAAAAAGGCTAATTACATACTACAGGAAATCCACAAAGAAATCTATGGCAATCAGACATGAGGCCCAGCATTGGCCCAGAAAATACTAAGGCAAGGGTATTATTAGCCAACTTTGAAAAATGATGATGTACAATTCGTGAGAATGTGCAATAAGTGTCAGCTTTTCTTCTCCATTTAAAGACAGCCCTTCTATGAGTTGACCATAGTATCCAGCCCCGGTCGTTCACCAAATTGGGGGGGGGGGGTGGATCCAATAGGCCCTATGCCAAAATGGAAGGGAAGTGCAAGCTATGCGATTGTCGCCATTGATTACTTTACTAAGTGGGTCGAGGCAGAACCCTTGGCAACAATAATTGAAGTAAACACTTCTAAATTCATATGAAAAAATATTATATACCGGTTCAAAACCCCCACTCAATCATTATGGACAATGGTTGGCAGTTCGACAAAAAAAATGATTAGAGATCTATGTGACGAACTAGGTATCAAAAAGTACTTCTTCTCTCCTTACCACTCCCAGGCAGATGGCCAAGTCGAGTCAGTCAACAAGACCATAAAATACCTCTTGAAGAAGAAACTTGATGCATCAAAGGAGGCATGGGTGGATGAGCTCCCCCAAGTATTGTAGGCGATTCGTTCCACCAGCCAAACTGCGACATGAGAAACCCCTTTCTCGGTAGCATACGGGGCAGAAGCCATGAGCCCAGTCGAAGCAGGTCTTCCTTCTCCTCGCCACCTACAATTCAACGAAGTATCCAATAACAAGATAAGGCTATATGAGCTCGTTTCCTTGAGAAAAGGAAAAATGATTCACAAATTAAATTGGCCTCCTACCAATGGAAAATGGCGAGGTACTATAACGCCAAGGTCAAGAAGAAATCGTTTAGGAGATGCGACCTTGTGCTCAAAAAGGTTTTTCTATCCTGTAAAGAGCATGGCGTTGGCACATTGGGTCCGAACTGGGAAGTCACCTACCGCATATCAGGCGACGTTAGGCCAGGGACCTTCTTAATTGAGAACTTGGATGGGAAAGTGCAACCCCACCCTTGGAATGTTGAACATCTAAGAATGTATTACCAGTAGACCCTAATCATTGCTTATGTACCTTTTTGTGATTACTGCATGTACCCTTCATTTTTAACTATGATAAGCTCAATTATGGCGAGCCCATAAAAATTAAAAGTTTGACTAAAAGTTCGATTAATTATGGAGAGCCCATAGTTATTAAAGTATGATTAATTATGGCGAGCCTGTAGTTTGAAAGATTGACTAATTATAGCGAGCCCGTAGTTATTAAAGTCTGATTAATTATGGTGAGCCCATAAAGATTAAAAGTTTGAAAGATTAACTAATTATGGCGAGCCCGTAGTTATAAAAATTTAATTATGGCAAGCCATATTGCCTCAGATAAAATAATGGTGACAAGCTCACATTATTATTGGCTACGACAAACTCATATGTTGAGTTCAATTTAATTGACTAATTATGACAAGCTCATAGTGTTCAAATCGAAATACGGTAAACCCATAATATACTCAAGCATGCATCATAGGCATCATCACTAGTTAAATATGATGAACTCATACATCCTGATTACTTATTGAAATGCATACACTCTAACAGTTAATAGTCAATGACTAGTTCATTAGTTAGATATGACAAAGCTTGTACATTATTATTACCCGTCAAGGTACGAGCTTTGTCATATCTAACTAATGAACTAGTCATTGACTATTAACCGTTGGAGTGTATGCATTTCAATAAATAAGCTTGGCGACCCCATAAACCATTAAAAACATTTCTGAAGATCAGCTTGTTAAGCTTGGCGAGCTCATATTCCTTGATCAAATTGAGAGTTGGAAAAATTCATTCATTCACTCAAATCAAGTTCATTATGAGGAGAAAGAGGTGAGGAGCTATTACAAAATTGCTATGAAAATAGAGCCTATTCTAAGAAGTATCATCCTACTGAGACTCTTCAGAAACATCTACTTCTTCCACTGATTCTTCGACTTCGTTGGCAGGAGTAGATGGCTCAGCAGACAGGAACTCTCTCTTTAGAGTACAGATCCAATTGAGGATGCAGCTTGAAAAACCTCGCAAATACTTGGTTGTATGCGACTCCCTACTAGTATATACCGAGGCCATCATACTCGACTGTCTCATGGAAGTGGGCAACATATTTATTCATTGCTGCCATCCCTGCCCCCACTTAACTGCTGCTTCAAATAAGCCATCTCAGTAATCAACTCTTCGACTTTAGCCTTCAGCTCTCCCTTATCTTTGTTGGCCACCTCCAAAGCTGACAAAGCTATTGTCAGAGTTCTCCACCCGCTTCATCACAGCATTAACTTCAGCTTTGCAGAGGTGGACTTCCTTCTTTAATTCATCATTTTCTTTAGCAATTACGTCCACTCTCGACTCCGCCTCGGCCTGCTTCATCTTGGATGCCTCCTTGGCTTCATTGGCCGAAAATGCCTCAACCTTGGCCCTATTCAGTGCCACCTTAGCATCTTGTACCTTGGTAAGGTATTCTTTATTCAGGCTCTGTAGTCACTTTAGTTCCATTTGAACATTTAAAAAGAATCCTTGAGAACGAGCCTGCAGGGCGAGACCCATCTCCACCATGGCCACCGCGTCACAGGTCTCAGTGTATGAAGAATACTTATCAGTCCAATATTTATGGTGGACCCTCATGACCCCTTGAACCTCGACGGGAAGCATCTCCATCACGGTGGAGGCAATTTCATCAGATCTTCCCCCCAAGAAGTTCTGAGCTTTTCCCTCAGAAGGGGCACTTCTCGCCTTCTTACCATGTCTCTTCCTTACCAAAATAACCCATTCCTCATCCACATCTTCAACCTCCACAATCTTTAAGGAGGAAATGGGTTCGGCATGGATGGAATGGTGAAGTGATTCCCCAATGGTGATTTAGCATTTAGGGAAAGTGTTGGCCAGGTGTTCTTCGATAACACTAGCTTCTTCTTAGGAGGCCTCTCCAAAGGAGCCTCCACTTCCTTCCCCTTTTCATTTTCCCCATTCTTCTCCGAATGAGGTGGCAGATTCATTTTAGAAAGGCGGACCAACTTCTCAGATGGAGATGGCTAGGCTTTACATACTTCATTTTATCGTGTTTTCCTACACTCAAAAGGAACATTTAAGAAAATGGTACAAGAAAATAATTGGAGAACAAAGGGAAGAACCATCATGCTTTACCTTTAGTAGCCATCAGTTGATGTGTAACGCAGAGGTTCCACGTGCCAATAACGTTCCTAAAATACCTAATCTCCAAAAGCAGCTCGTATATTGCCTTGATGATGGCTCGAGCTCGAACCAGTTAACTGCATTTGCACAAAGCTTGTGTTAGGCAAGAAAAAAGGGGAAGAAAACACAGCAAAGAAACATCACATTAAATAAAGGTTCAACTCACTATACTCGTGGTATTGGATCGGCACGGTGATCTCTGGGACCACATCTCCTTCCATTGTTTGCCGGCGACCCCTAACCCAAATTTTTTATGGAGGTTAGGGTCCCCCAGATGAAAGGAAAGTGTAGGCCCCAAGGGCTTATACAATACCACCCCTTACAATCACTCCCCTTACTAAAGTTGCGAGGTTGAAAGAGGGTCTGGAAGACATGTGGGGGCATATCTTCGCCACGAGTGACCTCCTTCCAAAGAAGGAAGGCCTTTACTAACTGGCTTCATGGATTTGGCACTAACTAGGTGGGGGCTAGGTTATATTGCCTAAGGATATACCAAAAAAAGGAGTGCAAAGGCAGTTTCATCCCCCACCCAGAATTGCCTCGCTCACCGCCACACACCCCTCCCTAAGGAAATAGGCTCTCTCATCAGGGGTCGGCACCAACATCTAAAAATTATCAGGGACCCTAAACCTCTCCCTAAAACCCTCAAGCTCGTTCTCTTTTATGTCAGTTGGCCATAAGGAGACCTCCCATCTAATGCTATAATCTATAGGGCCATCTGGCATCATCCATACACTATGAGGGCCCTATATTGCCTCCATGATCCGTTCAGTAGGAATCACTGGAGGAATACCCACCTCGGTACAGATTAATGCCATGTTTACCCGCAAAGGCATGTTCTTTTTCAAAGAAGAAGCCATCTAAGCCTAAAGATGAAAGAAATATTTCAACAGATTTTGATACTTACACGAACTCTAGAAACAAGACCTGGAATTCTTTGAAATGAGAAAGAACAGAGTTGTTCGCCGAAAACAGCAGGAAAATGCTAAGATAAATGGGAGCATATTCAGCACTCAGGGTTAGTAAATTTTGCAAAGTGAAGAAAAGGAAAAAAAAAGTAGTTTCTCAGCCTTTTATATATGTGTAATGGATGAACCCTCACCGTTGGATCTTCCTCCAATTTAATCTGGGCCATTCACCTATAGTCTCATATGTCACGTTAAAACTAAAGGGCGCTTGCTAAAAATTCAAATCAAGGGTCCGGATGGAATCGTCCTGAACACGTACCATAAATTTGCGTAAGTCCCGCCAGATGTGAAATATCATCATCATTGCACATTAAATGCGCACATAGCTCAAGCCTTGGAAATTGTCACACCACCTAGCTATTTTTCATTGGGAATCAATGTGCCCTTCAAATCATTAGAGCACGCCACCTGGCAGGCTTCAGCTACTAAAGAGGCTCGACATATGCTTCAAGGGCCTCGCCTAGTATCTTTCAGCCTTATCACGGGCTTCAGCTACTAAGGAGGCTCGATATTTACTTCCAGAGCCTACATATGCCTCAGCCTTATCATAGGCTTCAACTATCAAATATGTTCGTCCTTTACTTCCAGAGCCTCGCCACATATGCCTCAACCTTATCATAGGCTTCAACTATCAGATATGCTTGCCCTTTACTTCTAGAGCCTCACCACATATTCCTCAGCCTTGTCACGAGCTTCAATTACTAGAATCTTTTTCTTTTTAGACTACAAAGTCCACGCATCATATAACTAATCATATCTGGATTTCGAGGACTATTGTTACTCATAAGATAAACTAAAGGCCGCACATGACACTAATTAAACTACATGGCAGACAGTTTGGAGGCCCCATGCTTTACGTAATGACATGGATGACCTAATTATATAAAGGCGACCCTGTTGAGATCTAGATGAACCCCTTCTCCCCATAGAATGAGACTTGACCGACCCCATTTTAGGCAGACCCCCAATGTAGGAGTCGGTCCTTACGAGGCGATTACAAAATCCTCAACAGATATTGTGTTGAATGATTGACAAGACAATTCACTACCATCGCCGCCTCTGCTCACCTATATAGTTAAATTCAAACTGCCAAGCTAGGCCTTATGGATACAAAAGAGGCCCTAACATTTAATGTCTTGATTGATTGATGTATGCGACAAGAAAGGTCAATCGATCTGATAAGGCCACGTTCCCTATCATCGACGGGTCTCGTTTGTCTTGCTCAAGTATAAAAGCTCACACTTAGTGTTATTCAGAGGTAATGCAAGTTTAGACTCTCAAAACTATATTCTTGCTACATACATTTTTCATTATCTACTCCCAAATTGATCCATTTTTTATTGATTGGAGACTCACATTCAAAGTTCTCCCACACCCTAAATTATTTTCCTAACTGACTTGATCGTCGGAGTGCACGCGGCTAACTCCATCCCCCTCGATGAGGGCCACATGTGACTAACGGTTTGTCCAAGTGTGCATGAATTCGGCTTGCGTGTGCGTGAGCCATATCATTGGTACATTTTTTGGGGTCAACAACTATAATATATCGATCCTATTCCTAATCAATAACTTTAGGGGTAAAGATAATGTTACGAGTATATCAATGATAGTATTACATCAAGAAATTAGAGATAACCCAAAGGTCATCCACATTATTTCAAATTGACAATCAGAAAATAAAAGGAAAGAACAGATCATTAGTATCAGGATATCATCGATGTTGGGCTCAGACACATTGTACCCTTCTGTACAAATAAAAAAACCAATCCTAGACCCTCAAAAGCCAGTCGAAGCTACTTCTATGAACCATAAGTTCGAAAACTGAAATCAACACTCTCTTCTCATAATTTAATCACAAAAACTTAGAACTACAAAGGAACTGAAAAGATCAAAACAACCAGAAGATGAAGATCAACACAGAGAATATGAAAACGAGGGTGAAAAACCAGAGAGAATTCTAGAACCCAAAGAAAATTGACAATGTGAAAAGTAATTAGGGCAAACACATGGCTCTAATTTATACAACTCAACCATCACCGTATATCTCAGATGGAATCAATGGTTCATAGCAGCTAGCGATTTCACACACCCAAGGCGACTAAAGATAGGCTTTATATTTGGGATGAGCAATTGGACTTCTTCATTAAATTATCTGGCAATGGAATATAATACCAGTAGTGTCTTAACCCAGTTTATCATCACAGCCCAAAATGTTTGGATTTTTGGCATCACAACCCTAAAAATCTCCACCTTGATGCCAATGATCAACAAAATAAAGCAGTAAAAATCATTATAGCCAATAGATGTTTCTCTTGAATCCAGTAATCATTAACATCAAGCGGCTATAGATACCCGCAATCTCACAAACATCGCCTAGTATCAATTTTCAACATTTGTAAACAAGATTTGAACTTGTTAAGAGGAAGTACCTTGGTTCCCATATCGGGTTAAATTGAGTTGGAATTTTCTCAAGTATTATAGATTTTTTTTGAATTATATCTCTTATAAAATGTATTCTAACATCTATATGTTTAGTCATTTCATGAAATACATGATTTTTGCATAAATGAATGGTACTTTGACTGTCTGTGTAAACAACTACAGGATGGGAAAGCACATTCAATTCACATAACAAACCTTTAAGCCATAAAGCCTCTTTTATGGCTTCAGTTACATCCACATATTCTGCTTCTGTAGTTGATAATGCAACAATAGACTGTAATTGTGATTTCTAACTTATATAAGTGCTACATAAAGTAAACATATAAAAGGTTGTTGATTTTCTATTATCTCTATCACCACCATAATCAAAATCTACAAAACACTTTAAAACAACATTATCTTTACTGGGATCAAAGCACAAAACCAAGTTAAAAATTCCTCTCATGTATCTTAACAACCATTTTAAAGCAGTCCAGTGTTCAGGACTAGGATTGGCCATAAACCTCCTTAAAGTAATAATAGTATGAACAACATTAGGTCAAGTACAGACCATAGTGTACATTATAGATCCTACAACATTAGTATAAAATGCCTTTTGCATGTATTTTACATCAGATTCATCAACAAGACACTGATCTTTACTCAATTGAAAATGACTAGTAAGAGGCAAAGTGACATATCTAGATTCATGAATTGCAAACTTAGATAAAACTTTGTCCACATAATCAGATTGAGACTGAAACAAAATTTTATGGGATCAATTACTTTTAATATCCTTTCCTAAAATCCTCTTAGCATGACCTAAGTCTTTCATTTCAAATTCAGAATTTAAATATCTTTTAATGCCACTTATGTTTTGTCTAATTAACAACATATCATCAACGTACAAAAGCAGGTAAGCAATCACATATCCATTTTTATCCTTTTTAAAGTATAGATAATGATCAAAGGAGATTCTTATAAAACCAAAAAATAACACAAAGTTGTCAAACCTTTTGTACCATTACCTAGGTGATTGTTTGAGCCCATATAAGTATTTTTTTAACAAATATACATGCTTAGATTTATTAGTATCAATAAACCCTTGTGGTTGATGCATATGAATAGTTTCTTCTAAATCACTATGCATGAAGGCAATTTTTACATCCATTTGTTCAAGTTCAAAATCATATTGAGCAACTAAAGCAAGCATAATCCTTATGGTGGTATATTTAACAATAAGTGAAAATATTTTATTATAATCAATACCCGGGTTTTCAGTAAACCCTTTTGCCACAATCTGGCCTTGAATCTGACATGTTGCTTCACCTTATTTTATATTGTGAATCCACTTACAGTCAAATAAGGACTTATTATTAGGTTTAGGACCCAAAACTCTTGTATTATTTTTTTAATAAGGAATTCATTTCCTCTGCCATCGCAAGCTTCCATTTTCTAGATAAATGACAACTTACAACCTCTTCATAGGATTTAGGTTCCTTAAAGGCCAAATTCTAATAAGATATTACAGCTAAGGACAGATAATCTTTCATCCTAACTGGCTCTCTTATATCTCTTCTAGCTCTATCCCTAACTAGTTGATAATCATCTAAGGAATTCTCATATTCCCAACCACCACCATCTTGAACAGTAACTTTACCTTCTTCATGTAAATCAGTTTCATTTTCAATTTGAGCATCATAGATGTACTCAAATGATGACCAAGGCTCCATCTACAACTTGGTTACATTCTTAGTGTCATCAATAGGAATATTATCTTGAGGTTTCTCACTCAAATAGGGCATATCCGTTTCATTAAAGGTCACATTTCTACTGGTGATCATCCTAAAACCTCTAATACCTTTGGCCCATAATCTATACCCTTTAACATCTTCTGGATCTCCCATAAAAATGGCTTGGATAGGGATTTCGGATAAGCAAAGGTAGAAGAAGTAGAGAGGCAGCAGTTCTTATTTCTCTATTTCTATATCAAGATGATCTATAACATCATAGATAAAGACGGAAGCTGTTTTCCTTCACGTATTTTGTTTGGGATTTTGGTTCTAGCTTGCCAATATTCTGATGAGAATAAGCAGCACAACCAAATGTTCTAAGATGGCTATAATCTGGTAATTTTCCTAACCAGACTTCCTTAGGAGTCTTGCAATCTAAGGAACTAGTAGAAGTTCTATTAATCACATACACAGCTGTCATAACAGCTTCACATAATACTTTAAGCCCCCCAGAACCGACCATCATACACCTAACTTTGTCTAAACTAATCACATTCATCCTCTCAGCAACTCTATTTTGTTGAGGAACATAAGACACAGTTTTATATCTTAGAATACCATTAACTATACAAAGTTGGTCAAAATCAACATTGCAAAATTCCAGACCATTGTCAGTTCTCAAAATTTTAATCTTTTTACTAGTTTGATTTTCAATCAAAGTTTTCCAATCTTTAAACTTTTCAAAGGTGTAAGATTTTTCTTTTAAGAGAAAAGTCTAAACCTTTCTAGAAAAATCATCAATCAAAGATAGAAAATATATATTTCCACTTTGAGTGATGGTAGATGAGGGACCCCATAAATCAGAATGTATATATATTCTAAAACAGATGCAGTTTCATGTTTTTCAGTATTAAAATGAAACCTATGTTGTTTGCCTAAAGTGTAATGCTCAAATAAAGGAATTTTTGAGACACATCTTTTCCAAAAACATCCTTCTTGTTTAAAATATGCAGTCATTTTCACCTACATGTACCAATCTATTGTAAGTGGCATCAATTTCAACACTTGAGAATTCAGCAATGCGACTTGAAATTACCTCAGCTCTAGTGACAAATATACCATTTCTCTTGGTACCCTTGAAAATGACAAGTGATTCTCTAATCACCTTTAACAAGCCATTTCCAAGCCTAGCATGTAGGCCTGTGTCATCTAGATCACCCATTAAAATTAAGTTTCTATTTAAATCAGGGACATATCTAACTCTTTCTAGAGTGAAGATATATCAATTTTCAAACTTCAAAGCCACACAACCAATTCCCATAACTCCGCAGGCGACATTATTTCCCATAACTTCCTCACCCCCATTCATATTCTTGTAGTTCTTTAACCAAGATTTTCTAGAGGTCATGGAAAAGTACAACCAGAATCCAAGATCCACTCTTAATTCTGATCTTTATTCTCAAAGAAATTTACAGTACTCTGATCAGTAATGGACTCAGCTACAACATAGACATCCATAGTTTTATCTTCTAGGGGCTTAACCACATTTTCCTTATCTACATTCTTATATCTCTGTTCATTCTTTTTCTTATAACAGTCTATGATAAAATGTCTAGTTTTTCCACATCCACATCATCTTCTATTTCCAGTCCTAGACTTTGAACTATGTTTTCCCTTTCCTATTTTCTTGTTAATATTGTTCCCTTGATAACCCTGATTATCCGAATTATTACTTTGCTAATTAAGTGACCTCCATCTTATAAACAAACTCTTAGATCCCCTTCTATGCCTTTCAGTCTTAAGTTCTATTCTTTGCTCCTCAAAGAATTGATAACAATCTCAAGGGTCAAGGTATCCCTGCTATATTTAATAGCAGCTTCATCTTTATAATAGCCTTGTACTTCTCAGATACTTTATCTTCTGCACTAATCATATCTTGTACCAATTTATTAAATGTATCAAGATTATCATCTAGGTCTTTGGACGAGTCTATCTTGAAGCTAAAAAATCTTTCTAGAAGAAACAGTTTATTTTGTAAAGACTTAACTAAATAAAGTTCTTCTAGTTTATCCCACAGAGCTTTAGCATCATCAAGTTTCCCAACTTTCCTCAAAACTTGATCAGATAAATGCAGAAGAATGGAGGTATAAGCAAGTTCATCAGATTCAGTTCTTTGATTAGTAGTTTTTGAACAATGACTCCTCTCATTTTTCACTGCCAATTGGGGAATCCCCTTTTCCATTAAAAACCTCAAGTTCAAACGTGGAAGTTGTCATTTGGAGTTTTTAACCAACACAAGAAAATTATTTGAAGTACAGTGTTCAATAGACATAGTAGATACCAAATAGTGTTTGACAACACATAGAATCACATACGATATTTAGTATCAAGAATTTTCAAGAAACATAAGGAAATAACAACAAGAACACAAAGTACAACAATAGCCAATGATAACAGTATAATATCCTTCAAGTTCCAGATATTCAAATTCACTAGGATTTTGTAAAGATTAAGTGCTCAGGTCAAGGCTCAATTTGAATAAAAGAACAGAAAGTAGGGATGGATTTTATGCAAAGATAAACAAAGTATATGTATTTAGGACAAGAAAAGAAAAAATGTCGCAAACCAGAATGGTGGTCCTTCATGTTGACCAACAGAAACCAGAAGATTCAAGTTAAAATTCCAGAGATCTTAGGTCAACCAAGAAAACCAAGAATAGGGAGATCGAACAAGAAGATGCAAACTGAAAAAAAACACACGAGAGATCAAATATTGGATCGATTTTCACCAAAGAAATAACCAGAATGTTAGATCTGTACTCGAACTGATCTAGTATTCCAAACCAAGAATGAGATCTCAACAAATCTAGCTGTGAAAATTGATTTTTCACAAACAAACCACAGACGAAGGAACACAAACAGCCTCTGATGGCTATGATACCACTATTACATCAAGAAATCAAAGATAACCTAAAGGTCATCCACAGTATTTCAACTTTACAATCAAAATATAAAAGAAAAAAAATAGATCATTAGCATCAGGATATCATCGATCTTGAGCTCAAACACATTGTATCCTACTATACAAATCAAAAGAACCAACCTCAAACCCTCAATGACCAGTTAAAGCTAATTTTATGACCAGAAGTTCCAAAACTGAAATCGACACTCTCTTCTCACAGATTTAATCACAAAGACTCAAAACCACAAAGGAATTGAAAAGAGTAAAAAAACCAGAAGTTGAAGAACAACACAGAGAAGATGGAAACGAGGGCGAAAAACTAGAGAGAATTCTAGAACCGGATGAAAAATTAGATGGCGTGAAAAGGAATTTGTTCTTTCAAATCTTTGTCTTCAAC
>CAIGRN010023823.1:0-10255 GCA_903798345.1 Fraxinus anomala
TCCTTTATTCAATTGGATTAATGAGCAGAGCCCGTCAGTTCAACTTCCTAACTTCTTTATACAATTGAATAAAGGAGTAGAGCCCGTTCAACTTCCTAACTCTTTTTGGATTAATGAGCAGGCTCTTCCTCGATTGGTATAATAGGAGTTCTCTTTCGATTGGAAAAATACACAAGTGAAATACAAACTTATTTCTTCCTGCATCAAACTCCTTCTTTCCATTTTGAAGTTCTTCCTTTTTCCTATTTACTTTGAGAGATAGAGTATATCACAGATAGTTCGTAGGCGATTAACGTAGTACAACGTGAATCGACAACCGATTATATCCTGGGAATCGAACACCAATCAAAACCTCTTGCACTCCGGCGAGGCGGCGAATTCGATTTAAGAAAACTGTGAATACACAGGCCCCCGATTTGATTTGATTATCTAATATTTTCCCATAGAACATGCTGTTATTCCGCAATGCAGTTGTTTATATGAGTTAATCTGCATTACTTACTAACACCTTAATCTTTACCTTTGTGTATAATTCTTTCAATTTATTGTTAAGGGTGACACTTAAATTAGTGTTATATCTTTTAAATTTAGCTTTCGGGCAGTTTAATATTCAGTATTTTATGAATGTTACATTTTTTTTCCTTTGTGGGTTAGGTTCCATGTCTTAGCAGTTATTGTCACATGTTTTTGTCTGATATAAGGGCATACAATTTAGCTTGAAGTATCTATCATGTCTAGTTAGTTGTATATGTTGGGCACATATGTGTACTCTTGTACGTGGCATTGTCGACTTAAAAGTATTATATTTATCATGATCGAATACTTTAAGAAGTCAAGATCGAGCCCATTTGGAAAGGTCTTTAAAAAGTCAAAAATTGCTTATGATACTAAAAATGTTGTTTTTAAATCTATTTGAATAATTTTTTGAAAATGATTTTGTTTGACTAAAAGAGTTTTTATGAGAAACTGAACAAACGTAACTTCTTCAAGAAAAAAACCTTGTGTGAGCTTCTTCAAGCTAAAAGCCTTGTCCTGACTAAAAGAAGTAGAAGAAAATGCAAAAGCTATGCCAAAAGAGCTCGATAATAATGTGAGCATGTATCCGTAAAGAAGACCTTGTTACATATTTTAAAATTGAACAAAATAATAATTCCATCTCTTAACAATTCTTTCTCTATTAATATAATAATATACAATTTGATTTTTAATTCCCTATGATTCACTATGGACAAAATACACACACACGTATATATAAATTAAGAAATAATGCTATTCATCCACACTGGAGTTAAGCCACAGTCTATGTGGCTACATGTCATTAAATGATAGATTCAATTAAATGAGTCATACGACTTTGTATTTAAATAAATCTATCATTTAATGACAAATAATTGCCATGTAAATTGGGGTTCAACCTCAATGAGAATGAATAGCATTACTTTAAATTAAGTTCGCTGCATTCATTGCCAAACGGTCCTTGTGCTCCACGCACACGAAACTAAACAAAGTTTTGTTTTCAACTGAAATTCATCAACAAATAATAATAATAATAAAGTGAACTTGTTAATTTAATTTGTCGGTGGCTGTACTTTGACTTAATTTTCAATTGAGTTATTATACTAATTTGTTATTTGTCATATTATACTTTCATTTTGTGTCAATTAAGTAACTAACTTTAATTTTATCTCAATTTAGACCACTTCATTCAAGTTCATCACATTATTTAACACCAGACATTAACATGACTAATACTTATTAATAATCATCTTACATGACTTGAAAAAATGATACGGAAGAAGTGATAAAATTTGAAAATTCCTTTTCCCTATTAAATGTGGATTGAAATTAATTGTATTTTGTTGTATTTTAAAATGACTAGATGGGATGTTCGCTAATATTTAAAGCCCAAGTATGCGTCTAGCTTAAACAATATGATGGAATAGTACAAAATTGCTAAATCAAAGGTCACAAGGCCATATTAGCCATATTCAAAGGTCGCGAGGCAAAGTGGCCAAAATCGAGATAAAATAAAAGTACAGAGATTCAATTGATACAAATTAAAGTATGGTGGCTCAATTAAAGATTAAGTCATAGTACAGTAACCGCGTATAGAATTAACCCGGGAAGAACACAAAATTACACGAAAATGTTAGGACTTCATCAAGACCAGTGTCCGAGATTCCTCTCTAGAAAGCCACACATTCCTGTCTCTGTCTAAATTCATCACTATCCGCGGTGATGCAGTGAATAGAGAAGGAAAACAAAAAGAACAGGGTCATCTATTTCTTGAAATTCCACCATGAAATTTCAGATAATTTGGATGTTAATTTGCATATACATATTTTTTCTACTGATCTCGACCAGTCCGGCAAAAGTGAGAGCTGGTGATATAGTTCATGATGATAATTCGGCTCCCAAAAAGCCCGGCTGTGAGAATGATTTTGTGCTGGTAATTCTATCATTTTCTTGCTCCTCCTTTCCGTATTTAATTTTCTCTGATCTATCAAAAATTTAATTTTTATATTTACCTACTCAAGATTCAGTTTTAGCAAAAAGTTTAATTATGATTTGAGTGTTTTCTCACAGTATATTTTGTGATTCCTTGTTTAATTAATTTTAGATGATAAAATGTAATTTGGATGCAGTTAAGATCTTTTACTTTATAATTTTCTTCATGGTTTTCATTTTTTTCTGTTATATGATAATATTTTCAAATACTTTTGTATGATTTTTTCTGATTGGTTTATTTTTATATGGTAATTGGATGAAATGCATCTGGTTCTATAATTTCAATTTCTTTTATGCACTCTGGTACAAAATAATCTCTGTGGTAATTCCACTTTCATGATATCTGAGAAGACTTACTAATATTTTTTTTCTTAAATTTTGAATTGAGTTTACACTGAAGATAAATAATGATATTCACGTATATTTAACTTATTATGGGATGTCCAGTTAGCTGAATCGGATGTTACTGAATAGCATTTAGGAAGAACAATCAGCTAAATTTTTGCTAAATTTTTGTACATTGTAATATCGAGCCTTGTCCCAACTGCATATCAAACACGTGTTCAACATAGTTGTGAGACTGCAACTGAAGCTTATTTTGCTGGATTTTGTCTGTCTATTCTTGATTGTTGCCCTAATCTTGTTTAGATAACAGCTGTTATATCTTTTGCTAGGTAAAAGTTCAAACTTGGGTTGATGGCATAGAGGATGAGGAATTTGTTGGTGTTGGTGCTAGATTTGGCACAACCATAGTATCAAAGGAGAAAAATGCGAACCAAACACGCCTTACTCTCTCGGATCCTCGGGATTGTTGCAGTTCTCCTAAGAAAAAGGTCCTTATTTCAACTCGACACCCTGTTTTTGTTATCGAAAACCGTCTTTTCATTAATGGGATTATTTTTTCTTTGTTGGTAACATTGGATTTCTTGTCTGCTTTAGTTTGTAGGAGATGTCATCATGGTGGATCGAGGCAACTGCAAATTTACAGCGAAGGCAAATTTTGCAGAAGCAGCTGGTGCTTCAGCTGTCCTCATTATAAATAACCAGAAAGGTAATGACATTTTCATTTATTGGTATAGTATATGATGTGAGTGCAATTTTATACTATTTTCTGCATAGTGCTCATGAAATTCTAAACAAGTTAAATGTGCCATTCTTTTCTCTTGGAGATTTTCTGCACTGCTGATTTCTAAGAAGGGGAAAAGACAAGCTAAGATTATTCATAGAGCCACTTTTTTAGCGCTATAGCACAACTCAAACATTTTTACATTTAACATTCGAATTAAGGCTAAGCAAACTTTTTATCTTTAGCCAAATGTGCATTCTACCAGTGGGTTCAGATGCACAATGTTGTTTATCTTTAACATTGAAAGGCCGATATCATCATGAACTTTGAACTCACAGTTGAATAATTGGATGGTATGCCTTCTGCAAGTATGGTCCAGCATGTGAAATCACGACCTGATTATTTTGCAAGTTCTGTTTATTTTGTGACAGAAATGACTCAATCTTGCAGAACTTTACAAGATGGTTTGTGATGCTGATGAAACTGATCTAGATATACACATACCTGCTGTCATGCTTCCCCAAGATGCTGGTGCTACATTAGAGAAAATGTTGTCAAATGGTTCATCAGGTAAAATTTTATTTTTCATTCATAATTACATTTCAGATAATGAATTTTTGTCTGGTTCATTGTTCATCTTTTGTTCTTCGGTAACTAGGAAAGTGGCACTCAAGTGTCCTGTCTAGTTTCCAATGATAAATTCAACAAACTAAGCCTTACTGTCAAAAAATTTGGGGTTGTTTAAATATTTTTCACCATTTTGCTCTGGTCATTGCTGAGTCTACTAGGAGATATAAGCTATTAGGTCCTTAAAAACTACAACTGAATATTTTAACTTGCATTACACCTCCCTCTTTTAACGTACTCTGTCAAAATCACATCATTCTTGTGTACGAAACTGAAAACAGTAAATGTCACAATTAAATTACTATATCTGTCGATGACATGAAGTCATGAACTATAAATTGTTGCACCTTGTCAAGTCCCAGACAAACTGGGGAGCGACTGTGTGGGAGACTTGTGTAATGGGCTCTGAGCTAGTACTTGACCCTTTGTCCTCAAATAGAAAAATTGGGAAGTAAAAGATTCATTTAGAAGCCCACTGTATATTTTTAAAAGAGGTTCAGTTTGTATCATGAAGCCAATTTGGGGTACTAGATAAGTTCTAACCGTCATTTTTCAATCTGATTTTTAAGTGACAAACTCATTATGTATCTGAAGGGTTGAACAGGTAGTTTATATATAAGACTGTCTTGTGAAATTCTATATGGGGCGAGCTGAACAACTTTCTTGATCATTATGTGATCATTATGTCATTAAGTTTGAGGATGAATGATAGAGAGTACACTTTTAGCATCCTTTCTTCTTTTGACTTTATTTTTTGTTGAAGGCATTTCTCTTTCTTTAGTGTCTGTGCAGCTTTACTCTCCGCGTAGACCGGTGGTTGATATAGCAGAAGTATTTTTATGGCTGATGGCAGTCGGTACCATCCTATGTGCCTCTTATTGGTCTGCATGGAGTGCCAGAGAAGCAGCCATAGAACAAGATAAGTTGTTAAAGGTCAGCCATCTTTTGCTAGGCCTATCTTGATTTTGGCTTTGTTTTACTTAATAGGATCCAGTAGTGTCTAATCCATCTTATTAAATGTGCGAGTAGGGTTTAAATCTTTCGGCACCTTTACATTCACTGTTAAAAGAATGTATCATATTCTTGTAGGATGCTTCTGATGAAATTCCAAATACTAAAAGCCTTGGTGGAGGAAGCAATGTGGTGGATATCAATATGATCTCTGCAGTCTTATTCGTCGTTGTTGCATCATGCTTCTTAATTTTACTCTACAAATTAATGTCGTTCTGGTTCATCGAACTCTTGGTGGTTCTCTTTTGCATTGGTGGTGTAGAGGTGCAAGTCATCACTTTCTACTTAATATATATTCCCGTATTTCTCTTCAGCGTGTTTGCCTAAGTTTAAAATTTTAACTCATTAGTAAATTAGTAAGTTTTAAAATAAACTAGTGAGGTAAGAGTTACTTACAAAACAACTGACTTTTTTTCTTAAACGTTAGATAAAAGTAAAATTTCCAAGCATGGCTTCAAAATGTAACTGAAAAGTAACTTCTACTATTTTAAAGCCTAGCCGAACATGATCGTGGTATCTTACATTGGTACCTTTGTTGTCTGACACTGTCTCTATTGTTGGTGATCTGTCCTGTAGAAGCTTGTTCTGAATTTCTAGTTTTTTGTTCTTACAGGGCTTGCAGACTTGTTTAGTTGCGTTGCTGTCAAGGTATACTAATTCAGCTAATGGCCTTTTCCATGTTTATTAAACATCGATTTTGTTAACCAAGTTTTTATACAAAGAGGAAATTGATTAAACATTTCTTCTCATTTGATGCTAGACAAACAATGTAGCTAATATTGAATAAATATAAGATTATGAAGTTGACTGGAAACAAGTGTTCATTGTTGCTGCAGAGAAAGATTTGAATTGAAAAACCAACAAACTAATGAACATCTTCTGTGAAAATTAAGTCGTTATCATTATACTTCACCATGATTTCATGAGAAAAGAATAATTAAGCTCTCAAACTTCATGGATAAATCAATTTTTTCAGATGGTTCAAGCGTGTGGGAGAATCATTCATCAAAATACCTATCTTTGGAGCTGTCTCGTACCTTACTTTGGCGGTTTCTCCATTCTGCATAGCTTTTGCTGTGGTTTGGGCTGTGAAACGAGATGTCTCTTTTGCTTGGATAGGTCAAGATATTCTTGTAAGTTTCCTGGAATATCTGAAATCTTCATTCCCGTTTCTATTTTTCCATGCCTTCCTAATTATTAGGATAGTATTTTCTACTGAATTACAATTTATCTTGAGTTATGCTTCCTTGAACGAAATCTTTCTTATCAATCAGGGAATTGCGCTGATTATTACTGTTCTTCAGATAGTGCGAATCCCTAATCTCAAGGTAATCAGTCAGCTTATCAGTATTTTATTATGAAGGCTGTATGTAAGACTTACATGGAGCTTTTCTTGATTCTTCTCTTATCACCTTTAAGCATCTACAATTGTCACATGTTTATGGCTACCATATTGCTCTTATGTACTAGATATGAATTCTATGACATTAACAAAATCTTGATTCACATCTTCATTTAACTTGTGCTTCTGGTAAAATTATTTTTTGAATGAGCAGTATTAGAACTAGTGTCTTGAATGAGGCTGGTAAGAATCCTAGACCCGTGCAACCATTGTTAAGAAGCTGTTTTTCGTCCTGCTTGGAAGTGGCAGTGCAGTAGAAAAAAAAAAGAAAATGGTCGAATCTTTGGACATCTTGAAAATACTATGAGGTGCTTGAAAATTGTCAAAATTCTTGAATAGGAAGATCTCCATGAATATATTCCTTATTATACTATTCAGTGAAGCTTTACTTGGATGTATATTCAATAAATTTAGAGCACATTATGTTATGGTAAAAAATTGCTCCCTCTTTTTTTTTGGTCCGTTCACCCTCCTTTCTAGTGATAACTGCAACATAGGGCGTGGAGTATCTTATCGTACCCCTCTAATGCACAAGCCAGTATATGATTATGGGATCTTGAATACAATTAAATGAAGAAATTTAGGAGTGTATAGTTAGTATGTAATTTACATGTACTTGAAGAGCATGTTGAATGCTCTATTAATAATAACTATAGGCGTTCCAATTGTATATCTAGTCCTGTTTGAACCACCCTATTTGAATTGTATATATCTAAGAGAATAAAAACTAATTTCCTCCTTTATATTGATGGAGTCTATCTTGCTCTTAGCTATCACATTGTATACACACTGTGAAATTTTTATCCCTAATACATGGCTGTCCATTTCTATTAATGTATACACTTTGATTTAATAATACTTCCTTCTGCATTTCAGGTGGGTACTGTCCTTTTAAGTTGTGCTTTCATGTATGATATCTTTTGGGTGTTCGTTTCCAAGAAACTGTTCCATGAAAGCGTGATGATAGTGGTAAGTAATCATTGAACTTCGAAATATGGTGCTTATACAAACCAAATTGTTTTCATGGAGATGACGTAATTTCAACTGTTGATGTTATCTCAGGTAGCTCGTGGTGATAGAAGTGGCGAGGATGGTATACCAATGCTTCTGAAGATTCCGCGCTTGTTTGATCCATGGGGTGGCTACAGTATCATAGGCTTCGGTGACATCCTCTTGCCTGGGCTTCTAGTAGCATTTTCACTTAGGTTTGAGTTCTTAATCCTTTGAAGTATTTGCAAACTTATTGGTCACTCGATTCTCGCAGTGTCATTCCGTGTGAAGTTTTACAAAGTTATTAATTTACCGTAACCCTCATTTACCCGGGCCTAGGATTGGCCAAGGAAGAACATAGCCGGAGATCCGAACTTTTTCTTACTAATGTATGTTATTACTTGAAGGTATGATTGGCTAGCAAACAAGAGTCTACGTGCGGGATACTTCTTGTGGGCAATGTTTGCCTATGGATTAGGTAAACAAAATATAAAAGTTACCCTAGCCACGAGAAACTTACTGATTTGTCGTTTCTTCAAAACATTTCTATCGTTGCCAAAATCGTTTAGTAGTGAGGCTACTTTCGGGATATTAACTTTTAGAAATATATGGCAGGTCTTCTTATTACCTATGTAGCGTTGAACTTGATGGATGGCCATGGCCAACCAGCGCTGCTTTACATTGTCCCTTTTACACTTGGTAACTTTTACAACCCTATTAAAGGGGAATCGTCTGCCTTTGTTGTTTACCTGATGGCTGATAGCACTCTCTTATTTGACGCAGGCACATTTCTGGCACTGGGGAAAAAACGAGGCGATCTGAAGATTCTGTGGACGAGAGGGGAACCGGAAAGGGTCTGTCCGCATGTTCGTCTTGAATCTACTTAAGAATCCCTTTGATAAGATGAGAAATTTTCATTGTGTAATCATGTAATCCTAGTTATAGCATTTTACAGATCATATTAATGATAACGTGAAAATCAGCAGTATATAGTCCCGACAAGGCTTGTTAGTGTGATTTGAAATGTTCTTAATGGTATGTTTGGTAGGATGGCTCAAATAGCAACAAGAAATTATAGTCCACTACCACATACCAAACATGCCCTTCAATGTAATGCAGATTTAATGAGTAGCAGAGCAAATGTGCACTCTTTGGCAAGTATGATGTATGTTTGGAACATAAGAATGTTACGTGCAGTATTCGATACTTAGTAGTGTAAGAAGCTAGTCACTTGAGCACGTCTTGCTGAGCCTTGCTGCATCCTATTTCATGTCGCCCTTAAGCAATGCAATAGAGCATGTTTGGCAAAGTTTATAATTGCTTATAAGTGGTCAAATTTCTTTTTTATTTACACGATTGGTAGGAATCACAACTTGTCCTTATTTTTACAATCATGCGATATCTATATCATTCTTTACATTCATTCACATGGACCATCACATCATTTGATTTCTCTCAACAATTTTTCACGTCATTGCATCTACATTTAGCGTTATCCTTATTTTTATTCATTTTATTTACACATTTTATAGAAATCCATGGATTATAATTTAATAAAAGTTTTTCCAAACATGGATTGACGTGTACTGGTGTACATCAAGATCCTATGACAACTTAGCGGTTGGTTTCGATTTCAATGTAATTACTAACACGAGAATTGTATTCATACTTTGTAACTTTTTAATGATTAGAAAGACGGTATCTTTTCAATAAAAAATAAGAAAGCTATAAAATTAATAGGTTGGGATGACGTTAAAATAAGCAAGTTATAAGCACGGACGGATGTAGGGGGGGCTGGATCGGCTCAGCTCACATAATTATTTTGGGGTAACCTTTTTTTTTATGTAATTTTTTTTTCATGTGTAATTTTTTTCTTTTCCGTATTAGCTTGACTTGTAATCTGATTCTGAATTCGTTTATGATTATAAGAGAGCTAATTGACCAATGGTGCAATTTTGCCATTATAAAAGTAAATGGTTCCCATTGTACTAATATTCGAAATCGATAAGAAACCATCAATTAGAATAAACGGGGTGTTCTCAACTGAGATTTTGATGAATTTTAAAAGTCTTTTTGAATCTAGGTGTCATCAATTGAAAATTTAATGAATTTCAATGAAATCATTTAAATTTAGATATTCTCAATAACTAGTGAATTTATAAGGATTTCATTAATAAATAGATTTAAAAGATTTCAAATCTAAAAGTACATTTAGACCTTGTTTGGTCCTCATTATTTCTAAAATAAATATTTTATCTTTTATTTTTAACTACACATTATTTAATAAAATAATATTACAGACAAATTCAAATTATTTTCTTATTTTTTAATCACACATTTTCCATTAAATGGNTTTTTAACTACACATTATTTAATAAAATAATATTACAGACAAATTCAAATTATTTTCTTATTTTTTAATCACACATTTTCCATTAAATGGCTTTGTTGTCATGTGGCACAACTTAGAAGATGATGAGTAATGATGCTTGAATAGGCTGGGCCATTTTTGACATACTGATTTGGTAGTTTTTGATTGATAGATTTTTGTTTCACATTTTTTTTAGCGGCAAATGAAAATTTGCGAAGTGTATTTGTGTCACTAGACCTGTCGTTGAAGCCTGTTTTTCTAGCTAGCACGATTGATCCCA
>CAIGRN010023862.1:0-12332 GCA_903798345.1 Fraxinus anomala
TTGGAGTTCAAGAAAAAAAGTAAAGAAGTTTGCAGAAATTATCAAAGGTATTATTTCCATCACAGTTTCTATCTAAATACAATGTAGATCCTTGGTGGAAATTGAAAATTGCTTATTTTCGCTGCGCATGATTAAGTAAATTCCCAACACCAACAACCATTTGTCAACAACTCTCTTACATATCGCCTCTCCTATTAAATAATATTTTACTCATGTTAATCTCGCGCACATTTTTTTAAACACAATTTTGATTTGTTTCAACCATCAAAATTCATTGAAGAGAGAGTTGAGGAGGTTCTAGGGTCATGTGATTGTAATTTTACTATCCTTGATGCATAAAGCCTCCAACATCTGCTCGAAAAGGAACACGTGACAAGGGATTCACAAAACATGTTTTTTCATTACCATACTCATGTGCCAACTTATCATAAGCTTTATAAAAATTGAATGATTTAAAAGCTCCATACTCACAATGAGGAATTCCATTTCCTATCCCCATAGATTGTCAGGCATCTCTCTAGCATATTGCCAGTCCTTGAAAATGACTCAATTCCATTGACGTTGCACCTTCAATTCCTATTACAATAACACTTCATTCTTTTAGGGGAATTTTAGAACGTATAAATTTACATTCTTAATTTTTGTTTATAGATAGAGAGAGTTATGGGGAGGAATGAATAGGGAGAGAAGGGGTAGTAACGTCTTCATTCTTTCAGGAAAATTTTGGAACATATAAATTTTCATTTATTTATTTATTTATTTATTTATTTATAGACAACGAGAGTTATGGAGGAGATAAGAAAGGCAAGGAAGGGCCTCGATGGTATTTTTGCACTTTCTTTTTCCATTCTTTGTATATTTATCTATTTGTCGGTTTAAGTTAGAGGCCAGTTTTCTTTCTTTTTTTTGGATCAAATTTAACATTAGTAGGGATGTACTATATACCTAAACATGAAAAGTCATGGTTAAGAATTTCAAGAAAAAAAATTCGATAACACACAAGGGTAAAAACTTGATGACTGTACGTGCAATTTAGCCTTAAAAAAACATGTGGCATTGTACAGAGTTGATTTTCAGTATTTTCACCCCAAACTTTTACGGAATTGGAAGCTACCATTACTACAATTTCGCAAAAGGTTGTATGGAGATGCGGGGGATCGAACCCCGTGCCTCTCGCATGCAAAGCGAGCGCTCTACCATTTGAGCTACATCCCCACTTAGAAAAGGGTCCTGACAAATATTTTAAATAGTAATAATATTTTACTCTACATATTGAGGAATCGTGAGGAATCGCTTTGATTCTCTGTAAGCTCTACCATTTGAGCTACATCCCCACTTAGAAAAGGGGCCTGACAAATATTTTAAATAGTAATAATATTTTACTCTACTTATTGAGGAATCGTGAGGAATCGCTTGGATTCTCTGTATCGCAGTTGCAGTGTTTTCCCGCCAATGGCAGCAGCAGCCATGGAAGTAGACTTGGGGAACGAATACGATTCCATCCAAAGAAAACAATCCCTCTACAAATCCTTGGTAAAATATTATAATATAATAATTGTTCTCTGTATAATTCAAAAAAAAAAAAATAGCATTTTTCTTTTCTTTCTTAATGTTTTCGTACTTCTTTCCAATGTTTCTTGCACCAATATGCAGGATGAGAGGTTTGGGATACAGAAGGAGATGTACAAAGGGCAACAGTACAGTCAAATATACTTTGCAAGGCTTCACCTGATGAGAACTATGCTTTATTCTCTCATCCCTAATTGGAAACCCCATCTTCCTGGTATGTCCCTTTTCACCTTTCCTTTCTTAATTTCTTGTTGATTTTCAATTAGTTTCAGCACTGACCTTATAATATTACAGTGTGTGTGGGTTTAACATTGGATTTGTTTTCGTAAGGTAGTAAGTGTTTAGGGTTTGTAGTTTGTAGCCATGTAGAAATCTCTCTCTCTCTCTCTCTCATTCAAATTTCTTGAACCGTTAAGCTTTCGAATTTTTCTCATTATATTTTATACTGAAATTGATATTAATGATCTTATCATTTAGTCAGTTTGACAGGATCCCCTTAGTACCATTCAGACAAACAAAGAAGAAAAAGGAGGAATAACATAAACAAGGGAAAGGATGCAATTTCTTTACCTTTTCTCATGTATCTGGTTATCTAGTTTAGAGAAACGATGTTCCAAAAACTTTAATGATGTTCTGACATGAGAGATTTTACCAAAATTTTTTAATTTGACGTCCTATCAGTGGAAAATTTTTAAGATCTACACGGGCAACCCTAGAGATTCTCAGTTTTCTCTCATTCTTTTTGGGCATATTTGAGTTTTCTAGGCATTTAACTGAAATATAAACTGGTATTAACTGTTAATAACTACTATTGACCAGGCCTTTATATTGACGGGTAATTAACTAGGATTTGAGCTCCACAGATTAGTTTTCCATTAACACTTCCATTATGTTTGCTGCAGTTTGTACTGTTCTTGGATTGGAAGAAGTAAAAGAGTGCATTATTGTTGGAACTATTTACAAGCACATGAAACTCAAACCTTCTATTCTTGATGAGTATTCTAAGGAGGTATTGAGGTTTTCGAATAATAAATTGCACTTCCTCCATTTTTTCGGAGTTCGCGGTTTGAATCTGCATCACCATTAATTATAACTTGTGGGTACAGAGATCTGCAACTCCACTTGTAAAACCCCATAATTTCGTGAGCTCAGATGATTATTTAATTTTGGAAGATGAGAGCGGAAGAATCAAACTTTGTGGCGCTCTACTGCTGCCTTCTGTCTTCGTAACAGGTTTGTGTCTAACTGCTCATTAGTTTTTCTAGTAGGCCATTTTCAAACAGCTCACGTGTCCAAGTTCTATATTATGTCACTTCATCTTAGTCAGTATTTGTCACTTTCTATTCACTCGTGGTCTTTGATGGGAATACCATCTCGCTCTCTTATCAAGAAATCTTACATTCATTATCAATGTACGAACAACTATCTCTCAAGCCTGTGTTTAGGTTTCAACTCAATGGAAAAAGAAAGTGGAGCACCTAACAATGTTTCTTCAAAAACTAAGAACTACAAGATTACCATTTCATTTTGGCATGATGTGTCCTGACATTATTTAAACAATTATTTATGTGGTCTTAATAGGAACCAACTTGAATTGTCCCCTATCTTTGATCCAATTTGATAACTTCCAAAAGAATTTTCTCCAAGCTATGAAAGTGACTACATGCTGTAAATCACTGCCTACGCACTTTTTTGGAGGAAAATAAGTTGAGATCCAAGTAAACCTTTTTTTTTCCCCTTAAATGATGTTTTTGACAGGGATTGTGGTTGCATTGCATGGAAAAGAAACCGGTGCAGGTGATTTTATGGTTGAAGACATCCTAGAAGCTGGTTTTCCACACCAGATAGAGCACCCACTTGTATCTGGTAGAAGCTGTCTTCCTGACTATTTCTGTATAAAGATTTTATGTAACTAAGTGGTTTTGCTTGTTTTATGCTGCTCTGGCTTTCCACTGTTTGAATTTTCAATGCACTGCCAGTGGATTATCTGATGGAATCATGATTATCTATGGAAACATCAATTAATGTATGGAAGTGCTAGTCAAGATCTTTAGTTCTTATGAAAATTTATTTCTTGACAGGAGCAACAGTTGATGACATTATGCCCTTGTTTGGCCCTCATGTTTTCTTCAAACTCATTTTCAACCACACGTTTCATAGAACCGACACATTTCATCAACTTTTATTAAAATTTACTAAAAATCTGATTTTTAGCTAAATGAAACAGGGGCTATATATGATAGCAAAGAAGATGTTTAGGGGTTGGGTTGATAAAAGATTAAACTTGTAGTTAGTAGGCAATATGATTCTTTGAAAACTGGGTAACAGAGCATCCAAGTATCTTGGATTGTCATCATCACAATGTAGTGGTTTGTGCTGTTGAGTGCTAATTTAGGTCTTTATCCATAATTGACTAATTACAAAGTTAACCTCTCTATATTCAGAGATGACAACCTTTACCAAGAAATCCTTTAGAAGAGTTAGAATTAACATCCACCTTGTTTGGTTCTATAAGAAGAAAAATGTAATTTCATGGATGCCCTTTTTTCCAAAAAAAATGAGTACTTGGATTTTGAATCAGATATATGAAATTATTTTGTCTGGTTTGCCCTCTGAAAGTTGCTTAAATTTACTTTCTAGTCCTTCAAGCTATGTCAAAACTTTCGTGTTGAATATAAACAGGTGAAGACAAATATGTTGTTTTTGTGTCGGGATTAAGTGTTGGGGGCAGCTCCTCTAATCCCCTCCAATTTCAGCTTTTTATCGATCATATAACTGGACATCTAGGAGACGAAAAGGTTTAGATACTTCCATCTGCTCTATTTTCCCTATTTTTTATCCTGTTACTCAATTAATGAATCCAATTTATCTAGCATAATTGTATGAATGTGGCTATTCTCAGGAACAAAGTTTTGCAGCTCAAATAGTGCAAGTTGTTATTGCTGGTAATTCTGTTGAATATCCCCGTACACTTCTTAATGGTCAGGTAACAAATTTGATCTCTCTATAGTTCTTTGTACAATGTTCTTTCTGCTAATTTGTTAACCTTTTTTCGTTAAGGACGAGTTTGTACTTCCAAGTGTAATAATTTATTTATTTGAAAATTGGGGATCTAACCCATGATCATGCATTTATTCAATTTGTTGGGGCAAGCAATTATTCAATTTGGTTGGGCAAGCATACCATCCTCAGATTCACTTTACTTACAGTTTTACAAATGCAAGGACCAATTTTTTCTTAGACATCAGTGGAACTTTCTTGGGACGAGACTTGAAAAAAACTCCCTTGGGTTATTCCATTTTAACTCTCATGATGCGTGTTTCATTTTTTATTTTTGGTTATGGGATTGAAAGATAGCATGCTATATAATTATTTATGAAACCATTGCAGATATTATGTGGCTTATTGCAAAACATCCAGTAGACATTATATTAGTTTCTTCATTTGAAGTATGATGCCCTTTGTTTTCGGTTTCTTATGTCTAATCCGCATGCAGACTAATAACTCATGTCTGCATTAGTTTTGGGCTTTTGCAAAACATCCAGTACCACTGATGATCAGTGTAATGACTGAGTTTTGGGCCTTTTTACTTGAAGTGCCAACATTTATTTACTATCTCGTGGGCTTTCAGTATCTACAGCCTAATGAATGTTTGGTTTCTTGAAGATAGGTAGTCTGTTATCTTATTTGAATCTTCCATTACACATGTCATTTATTAATCTTCCTTTGTGACAACTTTATGATTGTTGTAGAATTTAAATTCCAAGGATCAGTCAAGATTATCTGAACCAATAAAAGAGCTTGATATCCTTTTGACCCAGGTAATACCACGAGTATGCTTCCACTTAGATTCCAATATGAAGTATGATGTCGATATCTAAAATAAAGTGCAGATTGCTGCTGGCATACCTTTGGACATCATGCCAGGACCCGATGACCCTGCAAATTTCTCCTTACCACAACAGGTTTCTATTACACATATGAAATCCTGGAAAATATGACTTTTACATTTAGCTGATCTGTTGTTAACTTCTAGTGTTTGTTTTGTTTTGTTTTTCCCCTCTCTTTCTTTTTAAGGCTTTGCATAGATGTCTTTTTCCTGGATCGTCAGCTTTTAACACTTTCAGATCCTGTAGTAACCCTCATTCCTTTGAACTGGACAATGTGAGGTAAAATATTTCATTTGAGCTTAGAGTTCGCTAGAATTTAATAAACAACACTATTCTCGTGTTTGTTCAGCTTTCTTGGAACGTCAGGCCAGAACATAGATGATCTTGAGAAACATTCTGATGCAAATGATAAACTTGAATTCATGGAAAGGACATTGAGATGGAGGCATCTAGCACCAACAGCCCCGAATACTCTAGGTTAAATATGATTTTCTGCTGCATTTACATTTTTTTTTTGACTTACTTTTGGTTATTCTTTCCCACCCTTATGCTAGAATATGAAACAATGTCAAAAATCGAGTAAAGTATGCTACTAAATGGCTTTTAGAACTTTTCTTCTAGTGAATGGCTAATCAAAATCCATCAATTACTAAGCCTCTGTTTGGCAAATTTATAAATGGTTTCTATAGAGGAATAGAGTGGGTCCCACAAATATGTGGATTATAATGAGTAGTAGTTATGAATGTGTGGCGGAAATCAATGTTTAGCTTTGATTGAATTTTAAACCATTTATAAATTTGTATCCAAAAGGAGGCTGCATAAGTGACTGAGACAGTTTAATAAAAAATCAGTAAAATAATAAAGCATCTTTTAAATTACTGAAAATGTTATGGGATTTGATTGATTATATATTCAACTCATGAGTGTGCGTGAACTTCTTCTGTTTGCCCTAGTCAGCGCCAATCCTCTTTTTTTGCAGGGTGTTATCCCTTCACTGATAGGGATCCATTTTTCATTCAAACCTGTCCTCATGTCTACTTTGTTGGTAATCAGGAGAAATATCAGAGTCGCTTGATCAAGGGTACATTTTAAAAGTTTCTACTTACCATCTGGATTATTGCTTGCGTTTTAACTTACTGCAGAGAAATATAAATGGTAGCACTAAACTGTAGGGTCAGAGGGGCAGGTTGTAAGACTCATTTGCATTCCCAGATTTGTTGAAACAGGAACTGCTGTGGTGGTAAGATTTTGCAATCTGTACTTGCTATATGCCTACTGTAAAAAGTTACATCTCAATAGAAAGCGTACTTGACTGTGTAAGAATGCTCCATTCTTTGTGCTGCATTGGAACTTCCAACATCCAATAAAAACTTTTTGCTCGAAATATATTAAAAGTGTTCCCACTGAAAGATTTTCTTCCAAGTGGACTTTCTGGACTTATCCTGGAGTTAAAGTTAGATGTGCTGAGAAATAAATTGTATGTATTGAAACGGTTTGGTATAAACACTGGAGAGAAGTAGATAATCATCTTCCTCTCCATTACTTTCATTATATAGAAAAAGGCAAGAGTACATGTATGAAACTTAGTACGAGTATGGAAACACAATAAGCTAAAATTACTCTCTGCCTAAAATACGTGACTGATTGATTTACTTCCTTAACACTTAAACTGGAGCATATATATCATATAAGCCCAGCTTGGAACAAGAATACTTCAACCAATTACCATTCAACGACTTCGTAAACACATCAGCAAGCTAGTCTCCGGTCTTCACAAATGGTGTACATATATCACCACTCACTATTTTGTCCCAGACAAAGTTACAATGAACTTCAGTATGCTTGGTTTTCTTATGAAAGACTGGATTTGATGTAACATGTAGAGCAGTCTGATTATCGAAGAAAATTGAAAAAATTGTGTAGCTTCAATAAGTTTGTTTTAGTGTTGAGAAGAAGGATAAGGAGCAGTTTTTATTTTTAACTGATATCCTTGCTGGCCGTCAGGCCTTGGATGATCATTCACTCTTATTTTCACTTGAGATTGCCTGTTGACATTCTGACCAAATGCACAAGTTGTATTCCTCCTTTCGATGCAGTTGAACATGAGAAATCTTGAATGCCATACACTCAGTTTTGGGACTGAATTCAGTGCATAATTAGAAGGTACGAGTTTATTCATATTTTACTATCTATTGCAGAGCTACTATAAACTTCTATTCGTGATCATGGTAGACATTATTAAAGACAAGACTTAAATGATACATGTGTCCCATTGTAACAGCTTAAGCTTTGAGATTAAATTATTCAACATGGTAGGCAAAGGTCCTAAATTCAAGTCTCCTGCCACCTGTTTACTAAAATTTTGCATGTGTTAGGCTTTGATGGGAAAAGAATGAACCATGCCTACACATGAGGGGGTGTGTTGAAGACAATTTAAATGACACATTCTCTGTGTAGTTTCCGTTTCTTTTGGTCTACTTGTCTTTTCTTATTTTGTTTAGGGGCATTGATGATCCCTGGTCATATGAATAAGATTACTATATTAGTTTTAAGAACAACTTAAGTGAATATATAATAAATGGAATTATAAGTTACTTGAAACTGTCTTGATATCCCTGAAATGGAAAGTGCTACTACTGAATTTCTTGGATATCTTAGGACTTGCAGTTTGACAGGTTGTGGGCTTGTGGCAGCTGCTTAATCACAAGGGTTGGTTTGCATCTCAGAAGCAATCAAGGCTTTAGCTCTGTTTCCAAAATAACGATTACAGGAATGGTGAAAGCTGTGAAATATGGAGCCCGAAATCCCAGCAACATATAATCTTGAGTTTATTTACTAATCAATCTGTATGCAAGAAAGAGCTTTGAATTATTGGATGTCATAATCATACACTAATTTGCAAATTAATCTGGTTCGGGTCAGTTGCATCAGTAAGAAATTGTCAAAGATGTTAAATAATAGTGTTTGTTATTGCTTAAACCATATTGTTGTTATTATGTATATCCTTTTGCTGTTGGATTGATTCTCTCATCCTGCCACCAACCGCACACATTTTGAACAATCATGCTACATGTACATCTTTTTTATATCATTTTTGACATTGTGTCACGTGGTGATACATGATTGAACAATTTTAAAAGGAAAAATATTTTTCAGCCCAACATTTTTTGAACTCCCACACAATGTTAAAGAAGAGGTGACCTATGTATAATGGAATATACACCTAGCATAATTCCATTATGAATGTATATTAATTTACTGAAAAAAATACATGTAAAGCTTATGACTTAAAACAAAATACTTATATTGTTAAAAAGAATAAATTTTGATAAAAACATAGGATGCTATTATTAAGTATTAATTTCTTAGTACAAAATAAACTTTCCTGGTTATAAATATTCAAGTCACCTTTTATTTAGTAGAAATTACATCTACTAAGACATTTCAACTTCACAATTCAAAAATAAAATTTACAAGTTTTTTATTCAAAATCTAGATGATAATTAATTATTTAATATTTCTATTCTTTAATATTAATAATATTATAAAATAAAATAAATCTACAAATCACCCCCCAAACCCTACAAATCTACAGTTGTACTCAGTGCCACTGCGAAGTGCCGTTCATGTCGTCCTGCAGGCTCGAGGCAATCTGTTCGGCGCAAGTGTGTATTGAGACTTGTTTTCGAGTCTCTTCTTCCCGCTGCAGGAGCTAGTCGATCAAGCCGACGGAAGGCGAGACAACATACGATGGTTTTTGGGGGGTGGTTTATAATCAATCTGGCAGGTCGAAGTTTTTAGTAGTTTTGGTTGGCGATTTGCAAATGATGATATTGATGATAATGCAGGCAGTGGTGGTGGTGCTGGTGCTGGTGCTGGTGCTGCTATAGATATTCTGATCTATGGATGGTGGTTATATGATGTGCAGCAATGTCAGGTTGGTAGTGGTGTTGGTGGTTTTTTGATCTATGGGTTGGTGGTTTCTATGATGGTTTGTTGGTGATTGTTTGTGGGTGGCGACGTCAGTGGTAGGCGGTGGTGGCGACAGTGGTATAGGCAGTGATGCTTATGTTGGTTGCAGGTTGTCGTCGTGCTGTGACGTGCGTGGCTTTTGGTTATTGTCGGTGGGGCGACGATATGAATGTGGTGGTAGGGTGGGATGGGATGAGGGGAGGTGGGAAGAGTGTTTGTGACCAATTATTTGATTGTTGTGACCAATAAATTGTTAATTTGTGATCGGTGAAATATATGTGATCTAGAAGATTGTGTGATTGTGATTAAATTTGTAGTTGTGAATTCTGACCAATTAATTTGATAATTCTTGATCATGAAATAAGTTGTAATTTATAAAATTTGCGATTTGTGGCCTATAATTTTTTTTATTTTTGTATTCGAAAAATAATTTGTGATCAATTAATTTGATATTTTGTGATCATGAAATAAGTTGTGGATTATAAAATTTGCGATAAAAAAAATGTGGCCAATTAATTTATTTCATTTGTGAAGGAGAAATAAATTAAAACCTATAAAATCTGTTGTTTGTGACAGTGGTGTATATAATTGTGACTAATACATAACTGTGATAATAAATTATATAAAATTATGACCCTAATATATTTAATTAATAAAATATTTTTAATTATTAATATCTGATTTTTGAAAAAGTAAACCTTAGATTTGAAATTAGTCATACTTAATGTTTTACTAATGAGATTTTCCCTTTTATTTATGCACATATTTCGAATGATTTACAAGTGTTTATTTATTATTCAATTTTATCTATTTATAACTTAAATCATTTATAAATAATTGCTAAACATACCTAGCCCCTATTTGACAACCATTAAATAGGAAAAATAATGTTTTAGATAGTGATTTTTAGAAGAATGTTGTAGTGATAGCAACCGAATCGAGAGACTCGTAAAAAATGAGCAACGAGTTGCTCGGGCTCGTCAAAAAAGACGAGCCCGAGCATGAGCCGAGCAGCTCGTTCAATTTTTTTTCTAAGGTCTAGGTTAAAAAAAAAAAGGCGAGCTCGCGAACCACAAGTTACAAACGAGCTCGACTCGTGGCGCTTATACCGGCTCGATCCGGCACATTGACATTCCTAGAATGTGGTTAAAAAGTAGAAAAATTTCGAATTTACGTGAAATATTTTATTGTGTGAATGTATGATTGAAATTGAGTACGTAGAAAAAATAGTTTTTAAATAATGATGGTCATATAGGGGGATTAGTTTACGGATTGAAATTAAATTTAAGCAGACCTTTAAAATGAGTAGTTTTCCGACGGGTTTATTCAACTTAGACTCATTCAGCTCATCATTATCTGTGCCAAAAAAAATAATCGAAAAATCGTTTATAAAATTTCATTTGAGAGCTTAGGGTGGCAGGCCAGCAGGAGAGATTCAATCCATATCAATAACGCAAATAGCTAATATACAAGTTTCTGGTTTCAGTTGAAAACTTCATCTTTGACCATTTTCAACGTCAACTTTTATTTGTTTCGTCTGTGTGTAGTCCCTGCAGGACGGCATATTCACATTTTATTCAGAAAGGATAAAATAGCTTTTCCTAGGATACTTTGCTTGAAGGGTGCCTATAAATAACCTCAAAACTGAATCTTATTTCCAAATTCCATTTCCAAACTTCTAATTTAGTTCAAAATGGCGAAAAACATTCTCTTATTCAGCATTGTAGCTCTCAGTTTCTGCTGCTTTGCCTTTGCATTTGAACCTTCACCTTTGCAAGATTTCTGTGTTGCAGATGCTGCTGCCTCAGGTAATACATTTATTAGCATCTCATGTTATACTTACTGTTTATGAAAATAAATGGCAGAACTAAATGCTAATTTTCAGGGAGAGTAAACGGCGTGGCCTGCAAGAACCCCATGTCGGTTTCGGCTAATGATTTTTCATTCAGCGGGCTGCACTTGGTTGGTAACACATCCAACCCTGTTGGGTCAAGGGTGACACCAGTTACTGTGGTTCAATTGCCCGGTCTCAACACTCTGGGCATCTCAATGGTTCGTATTGACTATGCGCCAATGGGAATTAATCCACCTCACACTCACCCCCGAGCCACTGAAATCCTGACCGTTGTTGAAGGCTCTCTCGAAGTTGGGTTCATCACCTCAAACCCAGATAACAAGCAGATTACTAAATTACTTCAAAAGGGCGATGTTTTTGTGTTCCCAATAGGACTTGTTCACTTTCAACGCAATGTTGGTAAGGGAAATACTGTAGCCATTGCAGCATTAAGCAGTCAGAATCCAGGTGTGATTACCATTGCAAATGCGGTTTTTGGGTCGAAACCGGACATTGCTAGTGATATTCTTGCCAAGGCATTCCAGGTCGATAAGAACGTTGTGGATCAGCTCCAAGCCAAATTCTAGAGCTGCAACGACAAAAGTCATCGGTGTTAGATGAGGCGGGGCGTGTGCTTGTGCCTAATTTTCTTTAATTTGTCTTTTCTTAGCAATTTGTGTGTTAATCAGTTCGATTATGCTTAGCAGTTTGTGTGCTATTTTGAGTGTTCCTAGCTAGGTTTGGCTGTTGAATGTTCTTGTTTATCGTTTTAGCTGTGAATTTTTTAATGTTTCACTTGCGTCAAGTTCAAAATATTGCTTTTTGTTGCGCTTAAATTCGGCAAGTATATGATATCTTAGTCAAGCTTGAACCTGTTGCCACGAGCTCGTGGCTCGTTTGGAACGATGCTCGGCTCGTTCTCGTTTTAGCTGTGAATATTTTAATGTTTCACTTGTGTCAAGTTCAAAATATTGCTTTTTGTTGCGCTTAAATTCGGCAAGTATATGATATCTTAGTCAAGCTTGAACCTGTTGCCCACGAGCTCGTGGCTCGTTTGGAACGATGCT
>CAIGRN010023871.1:0-28841 GCA_903798345.1 Fraxinus anomala
CTTAACAAATAAAATTTTGTTCTTATTATTTTAAAAATTACAAATGTTTTGAAAAATGTATATGTCAAACAAAATTAGAAAATGTGTATGTATATATATTTTTTGAAATTTAGGTTTTGTAAATATTAATATGAAAAAAAAAACACGACGAGCCGAGCGGCTCGTTTTGGGCGAGCTCGGGCACGAGTCAAGCTGGCCCAAAAACCAACGAAAGCTCGACTCGTTGGTCACGAGCTTGGCTCGTGTGGGCATGGACCGAGCCTAGCCGAGCGCCACCACTAAGCTACATGCTTATTGAAATTACTAAATGGGTCTAGAACATAATCTAATGGAATCTGTGAAGTGTCTATAAGGATTTCGTGACATTATACTTTTGGAACATATTTTTTGGTGATAAGCCGATTATGAACATTCGGATGTCACTTCACATTTGTTGGAATGGTGTAGCAATAGAGATAATGATGAGATTGAGAATTTGCATAATTAAACTTAAATTATGCGAGTTTTTTTTTCGATTATTTTTGGAATTATTTTTCAGAAAGAGTGAATTTGCTATATCATGATACGTGTCATAATTGAATAAATGTACATGTTTTTGCTCTTGTTGTATATAACGACATTGTCTTACTAAATTATAAAATATCTATTAATTCAAGGATTATTATAAATACAAAGATCAGTCGAATTACTAAGATTCTTACTAAGATATTGGTTATCAGTTGAATGATAGTTCGATGATTGGAAGATTTAGAAAAAAAAAATCTTACCTATAACTATTTGATACAGCAACCGAGTGAGAGTTTTAAGGTTGGAAGAATTAATGTAATTTTCGCTTAGAACCTATAAATTTTTGGGTTATAAAATTAAGTTTATAATAGTAAAATAATAGAATTGGGGATAATGATTGGGAACATGGTGAACTTTTGACTCATTGCCTAATGTTAAACTATTGAATTCGTTATTAAATTAATGCAATATGGAATATGTGCATAAATGTACATTGACCAAGAATAATTATCTCTAAAATCAAATAAATCATGTAATAAAAAATCTATAGTCGTTTACCTTTATAAATGTGAAAAACTAAATGTAAAATATCTAACATAATAAGATTTTGGATGTATTAGAAAAACACAATGCTTTAAAGAGCTTCAACCATGCAATAGTAGACCTGATTCGGGTCATGCTACTCTAGAGAATAAAGATCCAAAACTTTGTCAAGTATATAGATTCTAGTGCTTATGCATTTATTTTGAAGAGTTATGTGAGATGATTTTATTCTTGGATGTGATTGAGTTGAAATGGTTAACTTAGCGCTTAACATTTTTAGTTGGTCACATATTTTTCCGATGAAAAGTAAGTTTAAACTTATCTCTTCCCAGTAGTTGGAAATTTTGAAAGTCAATACGATTTATAAATTGAAGCGTCAACTTTTTATATTGACACTATCCATTGTGTTGAGCTAAAAGATGTGTGATTTGGCGTTGCTATGCTCAAGGACATGCTTATGTTTAAGTATTAAATAAGTTAAAATAAATGCGAAAAAGATAAGGAGAATGTAAAATGACCAAGGAGATCATATCAAATTGTAAGGACATGAAAGTGGTTTGATAGAGGATGAATATTAAAAGGGTTCAAGTTCTTCAACTATAAGGTTTTGAATCACTTGGCTCAGAAGTGTTTAATCAAAAGAATATTGACTTGAATATATTCCTCTTAGGGCTGCTTGGGATTTTTTTACCTGTTTGGGTGACACCATTTATGAGGGTTGAAAAAATTGGTGCTTGCTAGTTTTTTTGGGCATCAATTTTAGATGGTTTAAAAATTACCCAAAATCGTTGTAGTGTAATTTTTTCGGTTCTCTCAACTCATCAAATCGACAGTTTTTGATAGTTTCTTATATTCTCTTCTGATTTTACTCTTGATAAAATAATTATTTCCTACCAATATATTTTGTTCAAAATTAACTTCTAAACAAAAATATATTAACTAAAAAACTATTTGTAAGTAAAATATTACTTATAAGATAAAAATCACTTGTATATAAAATTTTGTTTATAAAATAAAAATACTATTAACAAGACAAAAATTCACTTATAAAATAAAAAAAGTTGCTTATAACTAAAAAATTAATTTATGTGCTAAAATTAATTAAAAGTACAAATTTTACTTATGATTATAAAGTTTACTAATAAGTAAAAAATACTAATTTAAATATTAACATATTTATAAATAAATTATCACTTATGAATAATAAAATTCATAAAAGAAACTATAAATTGAAAATTCCACCAAATGACATATATGTAACTTTATTCTTTTAAAAAACTTTTAAATCCGATGGATTATTCCAAGCGTGGGTTGGACTATATTAAAAATTGTATTAAAATCACTCAAAATTGATATGTTCATAAACACTCAAAATTGGTACTTAAAAAACGCTCATAATGAGTACCCAAAACTCCCAAGCATGTCTTGTCTACGGCCTAAATACTACCTATTGGATCTTATCTTGTATGAATAGTGGATTCAAAAGTTCAAAAAATCACTTTACATGAAATCGGGATGTTTTTTAGTCTATTATCTAGTATTTGACTTGGTATAGATATATGCCAATAATAAAGAAAAATGGAGGTTTATATGACTAGTACATGTAACTTGGTGTTGTAAGGTGGACAAACTAACCTCCTGTTTGATATCACAAAAGCTCAGATGTCTATGTGGTCTTTAACTTGAACCTTTTTCGTGGTAGTTCTGTCCATACCCACATTGGTGAGATGGAATTACATGTTTTCATTACATTTATAGATGAATTTACGTATTTAAATTTTTCTTCTGACTTTCATAAGTTTTTTTTTTAGTGGAAGGATGGCGATACCTCCGAAATTTTATTAATATGTCTTCACTTGTGGCGGAGGAATACCGTGGTTATAAATTATATCAATAAAATCAATAAATGAGAAAGTACTACTTCCCTTATAGTGAAAGTAAAGAATAATAGAAAAGCAGTAAAAAATGAATACTACTTCCCTTACAAAAAACACAAGTGTAAGCAAAATTAAAAGTAAAAGCAAAATACGAATACTTAAAATCTAGTGTTGGGCAAACCATATCTGTCAATCTGAACAAGCGCCCTGATATGTCGTGGTAGGTCGGCTTGTCCATATTCCTGGTATCTACGATGATGTCAACCCTTAATTTAGACTTCACTAGAATGGAGTAGAAAATTAGTTTATGAAAGTAAAGACTCTAAGAACTGATAGAGAGCGTGAATATTTATCACAAGAGTTCAATTATCTTTTTATAGACTATTCCTTTTTCACTAAAATTATATGATGTATTGAGAGTAGGAATGGAGTATTGCTGAGTGTGATGAGGTTTGAGATAATCCAGTCTAGTTTGAGTATTTGTTTTTAGGGAAGAGTGTTGGTTCAATGCAACTTGTCACTCAACATAGTTCTCTCTATATTGCCTTTCAGTATTATATTAGCTTTGGAAATGTAGATAACCAAATATGGATTATCATAGACTCATAATCAACTACGCAAGTTCTTTACATTTTTCCAAGCGAGATTGGAAACATGATTTCAATAAGAACGAAATGTATATCTATGATATACACATAACAATCCAAAGGGCATTGATTCATAAGCGAAATTATGGGTAGATATCGAGCACAAGATGTAAATTTTGACTTTTTTTCTTAGTGAGAGAGAGAGATATATATATATTTGTAGAATATTGGTGACATTAATATTATGTGCTTGATGAATTAGTTAAAGTACATGTGAGTTATTTTTAAGCTTCTGACTTAAGTGGGAGTAATTCGTCTCCAAGTGAGAGTAATCTAATTTTAATGTCCAAGAACTCCACAAGTATGGTTAGGAGATTAATGTAGATATGATGTATACTTGTCCTAACATTTATCATGTCATGGATCTAGTCTATAAGTATCAATATGAACCTTGGTAATGATATTGTGATACTTGGAGGTTGTCAGTTATTCCAATTGTTGTCAATGGAAAATGAATTGTGATTTGAAAATATATACTAATGTTGACTAAGAAAGAGACCTAGTCGAACATAAATAGTTATTGGACCTATGCACTTTAGCTATATAGAGTAGCAAGAAGCAGGTCTTATAATATATATTTTGACGGCACAAAAAAATGTTACATGTAGATGTATTGAGCATCTAGTGATACTAGTCAAGGATATTAGATCCATAATAGTTATACAACTATCACATGTGTTGAGGATACCAAGTGTCATGATGAAAGCAAACGCTCAATGGTATCTCTGTAAGAAACATTAGCAAGGAAAGTATTTTTGCCACATGTATATGCAAATGAAGATATATAATCATCATGCTCTGAAAATTTTTAAGAATATCTTTTATCGGTGTTGTCGAATTTCTAGAATTGTGTAAAATATGATACTTTGTGTATCTAAGAACCTTTGATTAACTTTTTTTTATGCCCATAAATGAACAATTTTAAGTTCATGTGTAATTTATCATCGTGATTACCAGATGATGATTTATATGCAAATATAAATTATGTTGAATATGTTAAGATTGGCTCACTCACACAAGCAATCGTCTCAGATAATTTCGAGATTCTTGAGATGAGATAAGTGATCGTGTTGTATACATGATTTGATCGCCTTGATGAAATATCAAGATGAGATTAGTATAAGTTATCAAAATAGATTATACTATCTATTATACATGTTTAATAGCCCGATCGAGTTCTTAGTTTGAGATATCCTGAAGTGATGAATATTAGAAGAACTCAAGTTAGGTATCAATCTGAATTATAATTTATAAGGTGTTATTTTTTTTTTTTATAAATATGACATACATCCTAAGAAAGGGAGAAATTACCGTAGCACATATTTCATACATGTGTGCTTTTGCGATCAATGTCTTTATGACTTTTGACTGTTTATCAAAATGTTATTTGAGTCTTGCTACTTTAGCATGTTACCAATAATTATGATCGATTCGTTTTGATGGGGACATGTCCAGAGAAGAAGTAAGTTTAAAGTTAAAGGAATTAAGTAAGAAAGGAAAATCGTTTTTAACAACATTCTTGTTTGTATTAACCAATCGTACAATTGTGTTAACCATTTAGGATCTATAAATAATTGTGAGTACAAGTATACAATATGAAGTTCAAGCATGTTACATGAATATGCGAGGGATACAAATACTTGAATTAATGTTGGAAAATAAGTTTGGGATATATCGCGATGTGATTTTCTTCTGGTAGAGTTTCTATATATCCCTAACAGGTTTACAGTACTGTAAACTCTAATATATACTCACTGATCGCACGATCTATTTATCATATGAATTTTTATGAGGTAGACCTTGAGAAGGATATAACATGTGATATTCGTTCTCACTTGTGGTTCAGGTCAAGCACATCATTTGCTAGTATGAGATGAAAAATATGGGTTGTGGTTCATCATGTGGGGTGACCTTACCCTTTAGGCATGAAAGTGGCTGGAGAGAGTATTTTGAACTTGAAATTCAAACCTACATCTTCCTATTACCTCCCTTAACTTCCATACAACTTCCAAGTCTTGTCTTGGACAAGAAGAGAGAAAATTGGTAGCAATAAGTGAAATTCGTATGAAAAATCACACATATATTGAAAAGTGTCAAGAACCACATTTTTAGCATGAAAACTCACAAAATTAGGACTTAAATTGTGATAATAATTTCCTTCCATTATAATCGAGATTGGGACCATAGGAATGCTATAAGTACAGAATTCGAGACATTGAATAATAAGGTGATTCAACCACAATAAAGTGAGGATTCTTGAACCAATTTTATCTTCGATCATGCTATAAATTCTTTCAGTTACTTTACGAGGGTGTATTCAATTGAAACTTTTAATGACTTTTTGGGATTGAAAAAGTTAAGGAGTATTCAAATAAATTCTTTCAGTTACTTTAGGAGAGTGTATTCAATTGAAATTTTTAATGACTTTTTAGGATTTAAAAAGTTAAGGGGTATTCAATATAAACTTTTAAAGACTATCTAAAAGTATTTGTGTATTCAATTGAGACTTTTATAAACTTTTAAAAAGTCTCTAAAAGTTACGGTATATTCAATTAAAAATTTTTAGAAGTCTCTATATCTTGGGGTATTCAAATTTTTATGACTTTTAGAGACTTTTATAAAAGTCTCTATGGTACTAACTTTTAAGCAGAAAGTACTAAAATAAAATCTCAAAAAATAAAAATTTCAGTAATCACAAGATTTTGGGAGACTTTCACTTAAAAAAAATTAATATATATTTTTTTTTCAATATTTCTCTTTCATTTTCCCTTTTACAAACATTAAAGTTATGATTAAATTTATTTTTTGCTATTGATTATATTAGTTTTCTATTTTTCTTTTTTTCTCTCTTATTGTTTATTTATATTATCTAAATAGTATTCTTATAACTTTTTTTTCCTTTTTCATTCATTTTTTTCTAAAAGATATTTATTTTTAATTAAATTATAAAATTTTATATAGACTAATTTATAATTAAATTTAAATATATATTTTTTATTTATTTTTTAAAGGTATATTATATTAATATATTATTATTTATTTAATTAAGGTCCTAAATTATTATTTTTTAAATACATTTTTTTTTATATGGGGAAAAATGAAAGAGAAGGGGGAATTATGAGAAGCATCACGTCGTATGTGATAATTTCTTAATATTGCACTAGATCCACATAAATTCTATCTCAAATGAAAGTTTTCAAAAGTTTTTTGAATTTTACAAAAATCTCTAACAGTTTTAAATGAATGTTCATAAAAGTCTACAAAAGACTTTCACTAATTCAATACAAATCTCTAAAAAATTCATGAAATCCACATAAGTCCATCTCAATTAAATACTACCCCCCTTGAGCAATAAACATAAGATTTGGTATATGAATTCATTTCTTCGCATTCAATGCTAGATATAAGATTTCCATCACGACGTAATGGAAACAAATTTACAAACCAAAACAAACACTCGACATGAAGTAGTCATGCTATGACAAATTTTGCTGCAAACTTATCATACAACATCAACAAATTGAGGCACAAATTATGCAGGCACTCTGTTAGTTTACAGTTCATCGATTGGCAGGCAGTTTCACAGCTAAAAGCCTCTTGCTTTTGGTGCGGACCATAACACTTTATCATCCTTCTATGCTGATAGTCCCAGAATGCAAATTCAGTAAATAACTAGATACAAAAAGTATCTCAACAGCAGAAAGGCCAACAGGAGAAGCGAGAAAACCATCTTGTCTCCGAGGCTTTTGGTGTTGCATCAGAAGTTTTTGGTTCTGATTGTTGTTTTTTGGGTACCGACTTCAACGAGCCAGTTTTCCCTCCGTCGTTTACCAATCTGAGACAGAAGAATATATTCGGTCAGATATCTCTTTCAGTGCTTAATGCTGAAAAACCGAATAAAAAAAAAAAGACCATAACCTTTTTCACATTCAAAATGAGCACACTTATGACGTATGGTCAGGAGAAATTGATAGCAGGGGATACAGAAATAACATTAATCATTGTGGATATGTGTTTGTTACACAACTAAAATTTAAAGATTCCATCATCTGACTACTGAATTGTTAATGGAAGCTCGTAATCCAATAGTCTGTAAAGTAAATTCACCTTCAAAGACTAACAAAACCGAAGTACATTATAAAAGCATATCCAGTAGAGAGATTATTATATTCATTTCATCATGAATTTTAGCCAGTGCTAATTTTAGATGATCATGAGACAGCAATTTTTACTGTAAGAAAAGAACTTACAATGGGAAAGCAAACGAGCTGCTGCTGTTTCCACTGTCGTCAGAAGGACGAGGGGGGCTCGATGGGAAACGAGTAGATACTTTACCGTCCGACACATTAGAGACACTAGGTGGAAGACGAACTTCTTCAGTCATAGCTGGCTTTTCCTTTTCTAGATCCTCTACGGTTTTGGTTGGGGCTGTCTTTGGGCTTGAACCAGAATCCTCTTGTCCTTTTCTACAAGTCTCCCCTAATTTTACACAATTTTCTTCGTCTGCTGTTGCTTCAATGAGCGGGGGAAGGCTGGAAGGGAAGCTGTTCAACTCACCGGATTTGGTTTCAGGAACATATTGAAGATTGGATGGTGAGTTGTTCCATTCTTCAATCCGTGACAATTCTCCAGATTTGCCGAGGAACGTGGCATTATCTCTAGAGAAGCTGTTATTTCCCATATGTATGCTAAACAGTGATTCGTTCGAAGCAACACTCCAATCCATATTCCCTGTTTTTTTAGTCGAAAAAATAGACACTGGAATCCTATTTGGATCATAACCTGTGGGACGCCCCATTGTTTGAACTGGAGGGGATTTCGTTGTACTGAAGGCATTCCAGTCCGGATTCTGGGGTGCCAATTCTTGTGATAAAAGAAGTGAGCTTCCGGCACGTGGAGATGCACTTATCATGCTCCACTGAGGTGTCTGTGAGACATCTGGTGATGATAAGGACTCTGTTTCGGAAGAAAGAGCTCCGTCTTGCTCGGATTTGGCAGAAGAATCGTCACGAAGATCACCATTGCCAAATTCTGAAGAACTAGAAGAGGAATGAAGTCCGGGATTGTTTACTTTCAAAAGTGGTTTTCCATCTACACGACTAACCTCAGCGCTTGTATTTACTAGCTGGTTGCTGTTGCTCAGATTTTCAGATGCCATTATTGATCTGCTTCATCAAATCCTAGAGACTTTCTGAGACCTCCAGTGATCGTTTGCTACACTGCATAGTGAAATTATAGTTTCAACACCACAAATTATTCAACTATACTTAATTTCAAATCTTGCATTGCGTAGTTGTCATGAATGGAAGAAAGAGCCTTCTTTTGTACTTGGAATGTGCTGGTATTTCAACATTCATTTAAAGAAGGTTCCAGCATTCTTATAAGAGGTGTTGATTCGACCATAAAATTTTCCATATTTACTTGATACATATGGCAAAAGTCTCTCTCTTTGTACTGGGAAAATGAAAAGCAATATCTGGTAACAAAATTCTCAAAGGTGCTTAAAAGAACTAAGCTTATTCCTATCAAATCTATATGCACCACTTTGCCAAGATTATCATCTTTCACAATGTGCAAAGGCTTGCATGCAAGAAATTGAAGATAATGTGTAAAGAGGAAAGAACTTATTAGTCCCATATGTAGTCCATCTTATAAATTAATTTGAGCCAAAAGGCATTACAGCCTTACCTCGTCCTGAACTCTGCTCATAGCAACTCCTATGTTCGCAAGACGTGGTACAAGGAAATCAAAAAACTGCTTACATAATTTCATACGTGGGAATCTCTAAAATGATAATTGGACTCTGAGTCCTGACAATAATTCTCGCTTCAATTAAGTATTTACGATGGATTATGGTGAAAGTTCCTACAGCATAACGCTTTCTTTCCTTTTTTCCCAAAGAAGTTTGTTAAGGTCTCGCAAAAAGAATATAATGTCAAATAGCAGTTTCATGGTCGAAATCTTAAGCTATCTCTGTATTTAAAATTTGGAAAATGTGATTTAATAAACATTAATCATTCATGACAATGCTTCACAAAACCCAAAAACCTATGCAATTTCAACTCACATAGATCATTTACAAACAAATAATTTAATCGGATCTTTTAGAGTTATTGAAACATCAATTAATTCTGTTTCCTTATTTTTAGGTTCTAAAAATTGGGGTTTTGTAATTTCAAATGCTCGATAATCCAAAAAGAAAATGGAAAAACATTGATTTGATAAAAGCAAGGCATTATAAATTCTTAAAAATACCTAAATGATGAAAACCCCCACAAATCACCTATCAATTCCGATTGGTAATCTTCTTCTCCTTCGTCTTGAAACCAATTTGGACAAAATCAAGAACCAAATATCATGAAAAAGCACATCAAAAAATGCTCTAATTCTCGTAAGGTTGGGGCACCGGAAGATCAGAGGGATTGTGGGGGCGGTTCTAGGGTTTATTCTGGTGGAGATTTTTTGCTCAAAATAGAGGCCAAGCGGCCATTTCGGGCGTTTAGATTTGAACCAATTTTTTGCCGTTATTTCGCGGGGAGATTAGTTGTCCTTAAAACGGTTATTGCATCGGGACTTTGAGTTCTGAAGTGGGCTGCCTGGCCCATGGCATAGACGGCCCAGACACTTGAGACATTTAACTGGGCCTCAATTATATCGAGGGTAATTAAGTCATTGTTTGGTATAGATTTTTAAAACTCGTATTTTTTTAAATTTATTTTTAATCACATATTCGCTCAATAAAATAATTGCATACTGTTGTGTTACATGTATATAATGAATTATTTACATACACATAGTGTGGTAAGATATAATTTGATCAAAATTTCTTCAACCAAATTAAAAAAAAAAAAAACTTTCACCTTCTTTTTAACACCTTATCTGTAAGTAAAACATTATGTAACTCCTTACGTATAAATAGTATTATTCAATTTTATATGTGAATTCATAATATATTTTTTTATTTTTTAATTACACATTAAAAAAATCACTTTTCACAAAATATATTTTCAAAAACTCTTCGTCCAATTGGCCATATTTTTCCAAAAAAACTACCCTAGGCACACCTTGAAAATATGTTATTTTTGGCAAACTACAATGTATGTAGTTTTTCAATTTTATCATTAACGTGTAAGAAAATCTTTTATCCGTTTTGATAAGTTTCAATGATAGTGACTTACACTCTATATTAATCTAGTTGCAATGTATATAATCTCTTTAAAATTGTAACTTACACTATGTGTCAATATTGTTACAATGTGTATATATATATATATATATATTTTTTTTTTTTTTGAAATTGTAACTTTCAAATGTCGTGTCCGCTATTATCACCTATTGTCTATATCCACCATCCCTTGCGAACACCATGTCACCAGATCAACACCGATATCGCCACCCACCTCGATCGTGACCAAGTCCCTGCATTGGCCACTAGATCTATACAACAATCGGGAAAATCTATACACCCTCTGTTATATTTGCGCCACCATCCCACTTCTTGAACCACCATAAACCACATGCTCAAAAATTTTCTTTAAAAAAAAAAGACAGCAAGGGAGGTAGAATGGGGATGGGAGGAAGGAGAGGGTTTGGGGTTGGGGTGGAGTGGAGTGGAGTGGAGTGGAGTGGAGTGGGGGGTTTAATTTTCTCGATAAAGATAGTGGAGTGGGGGAGGAGAGGGAGGAAGTAATTTTTTTTTTTTAAAGTAAATTACTAATTAATAAGATTTTACTATTTGTATTGAAAATATAGTTTTCTAATTTTGTATTGTTCAGATTCAATATTATTGTATTTTAAAATATTTTGATAAAAATGAAATGTTAAATATTAAAAAATTTGTCACAAATTTTTATTTAATAACATAGGGTTATAAGTTTTAATAAACATATATTTGATTTAGCTAACAAATTTATAAATCTAAGTCGAAATAAATTATTAATTTTAATAACACATTTAATGAGATTTACAGCTTATATTAATTTTTTAAACTATATTTTTAATCAATTTTTTTAAATTCACTAAAAATATGATTTTAAAAAAATCAATTTGAAGTTAAGTTTTATGGAATGGCATTAATACCGTAGTGATGGTCAAACCCACCTCATTATTAAGTATTAACCATGATTTCAGGAGAGAATTTTTTTTTTTTTTTCCTTAAGGATTGATCATGGGATTGTCATATCTGATAAATTATTTAACATAAGTAGATTGTCATGACATATGAAAATAAGTTGATAATTGACTTGAGAGCCTGTTTTCATGGCCATAAAACCTGGACAAATATTAAAAACCATAATATTATTACTAGAAGATATCTTGGAAGAATACTGTAGCGCGGTAGATTTTTCTTTCTTTTCAATAGAGCCATCAACCTAGAAAGTTGCGCCATGACATCATATGCAATAAATAAAAACTTTGACCCGTATGTTTACATAATTAAATATTTCAAAGTTCACTTTGTCCAATGAGAAGATTATGCTAGTTAAAATTCATTTTTTTCTACGTTTTATTTTTAACTATACATTCTCAAAAAAAAAAATTTCTTACGTAAACTCAATCCTTGTTTAAGTCACATTAAAATTTACATTTTGTATTTATTTTCAACTATACATTTTTCAATAAAATAATATTTCTCATCACATCAATAAATTTTTCTTCTTTTTCAACCACACATTTTCTATCAATTTACTATTTCAAAATATATTTTTCCAAAAAAAATGTGGCTCAAACACACAAAAAAAAAAAAAAAATTCTATTTTTTAACCTTACATTTTTCAAAAAAATTATTATTCCCTCTATTTCATTTATATAGACTGATTTTATTTTTCACACACATTAAAAATCTTATTTAATGTTATTGAAAAAATATTTTTTGCCAAAAATATTTCTATTTTGCTTTTATTTAATTATCAACAACTAGTAGTAAATTATTGTTGAAAATAGTAAAAAAAATTGAATGATTTAATTTTCAATTTTCATATTGGTTACAATTAGACAAATTAAATAAGTGTATATTAGTAAACGAGTAAAAAAATTTCAATAAAGAAATAAGACTATATAATTGAAACAAAAAAAGTAAAGAAAGAACATATATAAATGGGATTGAGAGAGTATTCAAAAACTCATTCTTCCTATAAAATGGTTGTCGAACACGGCCTATGTTATGAAATTCATAACTTTTATCCATTTTTTAACTATAGATTTTATCATCTTTTATCAAAATCTACTCTCGTCGCCTCACAAAGATAGAACTACTTTCCTTTTTCGTCTTTCTCAAACTATATGTCACTTTCTTTATTGAGAATTTAATTAATTTTTAAATTTTTGAATATACCCCTATTTAATGTGCCTTATTATCAATAAATATGTACTCCTATTTAAATTATTATTTATGTATGGTGTATTCGAAGAAATATAAGAAAAAGTTATATTTTAAATTATATTAATTATGTTTTCTTAATCGGTTTAAAAATGGAAACAAATCTATAAAAATGGAAACAAATCTATCTTTATGGGTTGAATGGAGTATAATTTTTATTCAAATAATACAATGGCTAGTGCATTGCATTATGCCATATAAATAAAGGATAATTGCAGCAGTGATCCCAAAATTTTCAATTTTCTACAAACTATATCTTAACATTTTATTTTAGCGAAGTCACAAACCTTTCACTTTAACGACAGTTGGAGTCCATTGAATAGATTACATCCAACTTGAAACAATTAACCAAAACAAAAGTACTTTCATCTTTTCTAAAGACCCTATCCCTACCCCCTTCCGTAAAATCAAAAATCAGGAAACTCAATCGCTGTCGCCACCACCATCCAATTGCCCACCGTCGCACTATCCACCGCCATCACCGCATACACAAATCTCAAACAATAATACAAAAATCTAGATATGACCAAATTGTATATTAGCAAAAACCAACTCTGCCCCATAAATCATGAAGAAGATCAACTGCTATTAGTTTGGTTGAAATTGAAGATGTTAACAATATGAGACTACCAATCAGACAAACGAAGTTCATCCAAAACTTGTATCGATTATTGATCCATAGTTTGCTCTCCTTGTAAGACAAATATTAAAGAACAAATTGTAGAATTTTATAGTCGCCAAAAGGGCCAGTGGTGTTGGCATAACTGAAATAGAGTTATTGGGAAAATGATGATGATTAGTATCAAGCAGCTGAAGAGATATGAAGAGAACCAATGCCTTTAGATACATGTACTTTTCTACCGATAACTTGTAGGGATTTTAAACAAAATTTTCAGAGCATGCAAGAGGTCTCAATATTATTAATTTATCTTGGCTTTAAAGTTTAAAATTAACTTTTGGATTCCTTCATCTAGTGTCGTGTGGATGGGCGGTAGCGACAGTGGTGACTTGGTTTCCTAAATTTTTTATTTTAGGGAAGGGAGTGGGGTGGGGTGGGGTCTTTAGAGAAGATGAACATTACTTTTGTATTAATTTTAATTTTAATTTTTTAATTATAGAAATTGTAAATATACCATTTTACCCTTCATCTAAAAGTTGATGAAAAGTGTAATTGAAAAGTTGTAAATTTTATAAAATATGTAATTAAAATTAACGGTTGATTTTGATTTGAATATCAAACATGGGCCTAATTCAAAATCTTACAGCATAAATGATAATTGTCATGCACAACTTATGTTTGTGTTCCTAAAAGCACCTTCTCTTTTGAAAGGATTCACGGCATGTTAAACCTCAATTAAAAAATTTCGCTTTGCAACGAATTTAACTACATGTATATTGCCAATGGTGTCACATCATCAATATTTTGTACTTTGCAACAAATCCAAGTCTTGGTAGGCAGCCTGGTGAATAGTATCATACTGCCTTTTTCAATTCAACCTTTAGCATGCAATAATGAAAAAACGGTATCATCTACAGAATTTTAGCCCATATTTAATTATCATTATTTTCAAACTCTTTTAACTTCGTACTTATTTTTAACTATATATTCACATAATAAATATTTTACACGTAAATTCAAAAATTTTTTTAAAATCACTATTTAAAATATATTTTTTATTTTCATTTAATAATTGTCGAATAAGAGCTTAATTTTATTTACAATTTAATACCATCAATGATGCTTAGTCCATAATTAAAATACATGGCATTATTCAAGCCAACCATGTTATATACATTTCTATCCAAGCATTTTATCAATTTCCCATCAATCAATCTTGACACAATTGAGTCAATGGGGGCAGGTGTTATTAAAATGTCATAATCCACGTGTACGTGTGTTATTTTATAAAGTTTTCACTATCAATTAACAAATGTCGCAAAAGTTGAAAATAGTGAAAGAAAAGACTCGTCTGCCTGATTGGCACTGGCCGGTTCTTTCTGGTTGGCCGAAGAGGCGAGGAAACCTTAGGGTTTCTAGTCCATATTTTGTTGAGAAAATAAATTCATATTTTAGAATATTTTGATAAAAATCGATGTAATTTTGACAAGATGTTGAGTTTTGAATTTCATCTTAAAAGTAACGAGCTCTATTATATTGATTCTTATTTAATCAATACGAAATTCTATCCTTAATATACTTTCATAACATAGTTAGTGTCACGTTAGAAATAAAAAAATTTTAAATTCAACTGTTTGTTTGAGTTTTAGATTCGATCTTAAAATACCCTAACAATATAACATTATTAAAAAAAATAATTCAAATCCTTATAGTTTGAATTCCGTGTTCATATTTAATTGATGTGAAATATTATCATTAACAAAAGTTTTGTGCATATGTAACTTCAATATGAAGAGCGCGTTCATGTTTGAGCGTTTCGAGAATGTTGCATTTTACTAGAGATAGAAATGGGCACGATCATATCATATCTACAACTAATAATTTATTTTTTCCTTTTGATTTTTTGTCATTCTTAATTCAAAGTTCAAGTTTAGAGAGGTTGGGTTCCCCTCTTGAATTCCAACAACTCCCACTGAGTAGCCGTTACTTCTCTCTGCTAAATCATAAATACCTTGTTTTCTCCAGCTACCAACAGTGACTACTATATCGAATGCAATTATGGAGTTTAATACAGTATGACATCGGTCCCTAAAAACAAGATTGAAAAGTATAAAACATTTAATTTTTATTCATAATAATATCACATCCCCATTTATGGATTGAGGTTGCATCCGATGAACTCTTACGGCCGTCGTTACTAGCCTTGTCGGAAAAAAAAAATTCCTTACATTTGACGGCTGCACAACAGCCACTCTAGCAGTTATCTAACGACTGTCCGTACTCACCCGAATTCTTGGATCTACCATTGTCCTCACCCCATCCCATCCCATTTCCCAGATAGTATAACTTACAAATTAAGCCCCTGGTTGAGATAATTTTTTTTGAAAGAATGAGTTTTTGAATAGTAAAATTTTGGAGAATATGTGGATAAAAAGTAAGAAATTTATTTGGATTTACGTGAAAATGTGTGGTTAAAAATGAGTATAAAAAAATAGTTTTAAAAGAATGATTGTCAAACAAGACTTCAATTGTTAAGGAGTTGGTTATATATTTTTCTAGTAAAATCTATGAAATTTTACCAATACTATTTTTATAGACAATATTACATAGAGTTCGATATTTTCATGTTGTCCTACCAGCTCAGCTAACATCGATTTTGTGAATGTGGGGTTAATTATAAAAAAAAATGCTATTATTTTCTCTAAATAAAATGCAACAAGTATGTAAAATAATCTAAAATACGTTAATACCTCAAATTATGTCATTGACATCGGTCCCTAAAAACAAGATTGAAAAGTATAAAACATTTAATTTTTATTCATAATAATATCACACCCCCATTCAGGAATTGCGGTAGCATCCGACGAACTCTTACGGCCGTCGTTACTAGCCTCGTCGGGAAAAAAAATTCCTTACATTTGACGGCTGCACAACAGCCACTCTAGCAGTTATCTAACGACTGTCCGTACTCACCCGAATTCTTGGATTTACCATTGTCCTCACCCCATCCCATCCCATTTCCCAGATAGTATAACTTACAAATTAAGCCCCTGCTTGAGATAATTTTTTTTGAAAGAATGAGTTTTTGAATAGTAAAATTTTGGAGAATATGTGAATAAAAAGTAAGAAATTTTTTTGGATTTACGTGAAAATATTTTAATGTGAAAATGTGTGATTGAAAGAATGATCGTCAAACAAGACTTAAGTTGTTAAGGAGTTGATTATATATTTTTCTAGTAAAATCTATGAAATTTTACCAATACTATTTTTATAGACAATATTACATAGAGTTCGATATTTTCATGTTGTCCAACCAGCTCACCTATCATCGATTTTGTGATTGTGGGTTTTAATAGACAATATTACATAGAGTTCGATATTTTCATGTTGTCCAACCAGCTCACCTATCATCGATTTTGTGATTGTGGGGTTAATTATAAAAAAAAAATGCTATTATTTTCTCTAAATAAAATGCAACAAGTATGTAAAATAATCTAAATTCTTTTTTTTTTTTTTTTAAAAGCTTAAATGTCTAGACATGGAGTGCTACTAATTTATTAAAAATCGAACGAGGAATAACACTATAATTTAAAGAGGGAATTGCTTTTGTTTTCAAGAGAATTTTAAGAAAAGTGAAATCAGGCTCATCCACCATTGCAAATTGTGTTAAAACAAAATAATAACAATAAAATTGAAATGAAAAGTATCAAGATGATAAATATGATGTTGATCAAATTACCAATACTAAATTTAGGAAGGAATAAATATGATTCAAATCATTTTTTAAAGAGCAACGTAAATCCGAAAAAAGCCATGCATCATGAAATTTTTATTTATTTATTTATTTATTTTTTTTTTTTTTTTGGCGGGGATGGGGTTGGAGAGCTCGATTGCACGGAAATTTCAAAAATATAAATATTTTCATTTTTTTAAAAAAAAATTATGAAATGTTTTGGGAACTCAAAAAAAAATTTGAAAAAAAATTGTTCTACTTTATAAAAAATGTATGCTTATACGAATTTTCTATCAAAATATTTAGGAACTTAGAAGTCAAATGCACTCGTTCTTAATTTTTTACAAGTTTCAATTAGTAATTAACTTAATTATAAGATATATAACTTAATTTTTATTAATTACTTTTCAGCATGATTATTATCACATTTCGTCGTTTATATGAATAAAGTTTTATATATCATATCGTGTTTTTATTTCCACACAACATAGTTGGGAGTCCAAGATTGGCGTAGGAAGAAAATATATAACAAGGTCTCCACCTGTCAATCCAAGCCCTAATTTTATTTTTTTATTTGTCTTTTTCAAATTCTTAGTGAAAAATTAAAATAAAAATTAGAGAAAATCCCAATGGGGCAGGTAGGGTGATCGAACAACCAATACTAAATTTAGAAAAGAACAAACTTAGAAGGTGGGTGGAACTCGTGACAATTTCAAACCGTTTAAAAAAAAAAAAAAACAATTTGCCGTTTTAAGAAACTATTGATACATTTGTTACGTGCACGTAAATGGCACCACACTTTTTTTTTTTTTTTTGGATTCTTACCCAAAACATTTGATGACTTTAATTTAATTAATTAATATACAAAATTTCCATGATTATATCACAAATCAAGTTTCTAATTGAGGGTATTAAACAAAATTTGAAGGTATTTTTTCTGTCCGAATCTGAGTTCGTGTAAACCCTAAATCACTAATCGACTAACTGTTAGTGGGACATAAACGTTGATCAATATCTCATGATTCCTTGATTATCAGTACCTTTCAAATAAAGTCCAAAAGACTTCTTTCCTAAGATCGAAAGTGATAAAATTCTTTTTCCTTTGTTTCTCCAAATACACACCGTTCCAAATGAACATGATTGTACGTAAAGACACTAATATACCGTGAGTATGAGGCAAGTGATGCATGATATACTTCAATGATCCCCAAACTAGAAACGAAAATAAATTATTTTGCTTAGAAAAGGGGATTTGCCCAATTTCATCCTGCAAATCTCTTCAAATGATAGAATGCTTCAAATGAACTCTAGTTATGGAAATAAACAAATGAAAATTAGAGGTAATTTAAAATCTTTGGTTGTACATCTCTGCCTGACAAATGCCAAATTTATGAGCTGTGTGAACTTGTACATTTCGTGGGGTTATAAAAAACGATAAAGCCAAGAGTAGAGGAAAAATTTAATAGAATGTATACATATGTTGATGGGGGCAAAATGTGATTGGACTATTTTTTTTTTCTTTTTTCCTATCTTACAATGATATTTCGCCATCTGTTGTTGTCTGTAAGGATTTTCCGCCAAAATATTATGTATTTGTAGCATGATTATATTAAAAAAATCTAGTGAACATACCCTGATTGGGCACTATCGAAATGAGATTTTTGGGGAAAATGTGTTTTGGAATAATGATTTTTTTTTAAAAATGAGTGGTTAAAAAATAAAGGAAATAAACAAATGAAAATTAGAGTTAATTTGAAATCTTTGGTTGTACATCTCTGCCTGACAAATGCCAAATTTATGAGCTGTGTGAACCTGCACATTTCGTGGGGTTATAAAAAACGATAAAGTCAAGAGTAAAGGAAAAATTTAACAGAATGTATACATATGTTCATGTGGCAAAATGTGATTGGAATTTTTTTTTCTTTTTTCCTATCTTCCAATAAAGTCTCGCCATCCGTTGTCTGTAAGGATTTTCCGCCAAAAAATTATGTATTTGTAGCATTATTATATAAAAAATCTAGTGAACATACCCTGATTGGGCACCATCGAAATGAGATTTTAGGGGAAAATGTGTTTTGGAATAATGATTTTTCAGAAAATGCGTGGTTAAAAAATAATAATTTTTTTGAATTTACGTGTAATATTATGTTATGGAAAAATATGATTGAAAATGAATATCGAAAAAATGCATTTTGGAAAAAAAAAAAAAAAAAAAGCCTAAAAAGGGGCAAGTAACCTTGCTATAAATTATCATAATAAACTGATAAAGTGATAAAATCAAGTATCTACTGGTATACAAATCTTACCTCACAAAGCATGCCACAATGGATTGTTTGTTGGGAGACACATTGCAACACCGAATAGCATCGAAAAGAATTTGATAAGCAATAATTTCAATAGTAAAATGGACGAGATTTTAATTTTTTGTTTTTTATTATTATCCCATGTTGTAGAATAGATTAACAAGAAATGATAAATACAATAAAGAATTATAATATCACGACTAATATTGTGATAGTACAATGTAATTATAATAGAGCTTATATTTGTAAATATTCATGAAGCACGAGTTAATTTTGTAAAATAATTCGTTGGGTATTTCATTTGACTAGCAAAAACAATTAGGATACGTTGTACTAATTAATGAAAAATTGACGAGCAGCTAGTTCCTTGCTTTTCTGCTAATTAAATAAAAATGAAAATCTTGTTTCAATCATATAACAAGATGATTAAAATAAATTCAATTTTAATACTATGGACTCATTTGGTGCACAATATTAGATCAATAATTTTGAAAAAAAATAGACAATTTTTAAATTTTTTTCTTCAATCATATTCAATACCATCCAATTTAGCCCATGTTTGACATCCTTGAATTTTCAAAAACGTTGTTTGAAGAGTATTTTTTGGAAAATGTGTAGTTAAAAGGTATGGAAGATTATTAGTTTATGTGTGCGATCGTGAAAAATAAATTGAATTAAGTAAAGGATGTCGAACCGGGCTTAGTTTAGCTTAAAATTACGATAAAGAGTGTGAAGCATATGCTCCATATTCAGCCTTATCCATTAATAACGACATGCAACAAACAATGAAAGATTGAGATGGGACATTGGGACATGACACAGAAGGACAAAGAACAATTAATGAAAAACATGCATTAGAATTCCTTCATGAATTTTGGACCATATCATTTTTGTTCATAGATAGTCATCGACACACGTCTAACAAATCAACTCCAACTATTTCACCAAAAATAATGCAACATATAAACTATTATTGTTGGTGATTTGTGATTTTATATATTTGATCATCTCGTTTAAGAGTTTAGATGGTTAGAAAGCTCATTTTCTGTTTGGATAAAATTAATTTTTTAATAAATTTTGATAAAAATGGACTAAATGTGTGGTTGAACAATTGTGAAAATTCTAGATTCTATAAAATATGTGATTGAAAATATATTTTATAAAAAAAAAATGAATTTTAAAAAATGAAGAACAAACATGAGCAAAGTATATGAAATTATGCCCTTATTTAGAGATTTTTTATACAGATTTTGTGAAAAATGATTTTTAATAGAATATTTAATTAAAAAGTAAAAAAAAAAAATTATAGATACAAGTGTAAAATTATTTTAGTAAGAGAATTATGTTTGAAATAAGCTTGAAAAAAAAAATTTGAAAATGATGGCAGAATAATTTTTAAAATAATTATGTTATATTTAATTTATAATTTATATTTAATACATTCTATCACAGATAGATTACATATATACTTTTCACTGAAGATAGAATTTTCATATAAGTAGAGGTGTGACATAAACTTGTGACATTGATGTACCTGTTTGCTATCATATTGAATCTCTTTTTCTTTTTTTTGTCTAAATGAAGTTTTTTGTTTATATTTTATATTCAACGACATTGTGAGTTAACTGAAAATAATCTTCCCTAACACGATTGTCTATGATCCCAAAATATATACGTAGAAAAAGTGATTTTAGATTGGGAAAATAATCTTATTCTACATCACTAATATGGAGAATTGAATGCTGTCCCTTTTTCCTCCATCAAGAAATGTCATATTCATGTCTAATAGCAGTCAACATCGAAGAAGAAATTATTTAGGTAAGGTGACAACTTGAACATTTATTTCATTATTTGTATTTTTATTAAGAGCCCGTACTTGAAATACTTCTTTATTTATTTCTACCTAAACAAAGACGCTTAGATGTGTACCTGATCGAGAGCATAATAGGAAAAAAAATAGATATTTTTTATTTCTTTTTTATTTTTTTACACAAATAGAAAAATAAACACAATTATTTTATTTTTATTTTTATTTCAAAATTTAAAAACATGATGTCACATTTAGTTCAAAAAATTATACTGTTGGGCTGGATGAGGTTACACAATCCTACAAGGCATCTCTGAGCCATCATTAAACACCCCCCCACCTCCCCCAACAAAAAAAAAAAACCAAACCACCTCTTCTCTCTACATGTATCTATTGTTTATGTATGTTTGCTTCTCCTCTCTCTCTATTTATTTCATGCTGATGACTACACAGTTATGTTCAACTTTCCATAGTACAAACAACTAGATAGGGCATTCTTTTGCGGAAGCTGTTTTCCTTAATAGCCATCGATCATGGAAAAACAAAGGATTTTTGTTTCTATAATAGCAATTCTTTTACTTGCATTACATGTGAGTAGCAATTATACAGAAGAAGAAGAAAGTGACAGAATTGAAGCTCTACCAGGCCAACCCAAAGTCACATTTCAGCAGTTTTCTGGGTATGTTACTGTCAATGAAGTTGCAGGTAGAGCCCTCTTTTACTGGCTTACTGAGGCAATTCAAGATCCTTTGGAGAAACCCCTAGTTGTTTGGCTCAATGGAGGTTAGATCTCTCTCTCTCTCTTAAATCCTCGTCCAAATCGTCTTAAATTTTTAGAGGACATGGTTCAATATAGTAGGTCGAGAATCCCTAGTTCAAGTGAAATTGAGCGTGTTAGGGCCTTTGATTCCAGCCTGTACACAATTAAGCACCCATTTAAGACGAGGTCGTTCAAAAGCGTAAGTTTTTAAATGATGTGACTCATTGTGGTAGGCTGAGACTTTTGAGTGGAAGTGAAATTGAGCGTGTTAGGCCTTTGATTCCAGCCTGTACACAATTAAGCACCTGTTGAACGCGAAATTTAATAAATAAATGTGTTTTTCCTCTAATCGTTGAACTTTTGAACTTTTAGACGAGATGATTTATCATTTATGTGGGATTCTGCATCATGCACCAAGATGTAGTAGATTAAAACTATGTATTTGTGTCCTCTCTCTATGTTTTCTTGCTTGAACTTAAATATGAGAAATTTAATGAAAATTTCTTCTTTTTTTGCCCTTTTTAAAGATAAATTCTACCCTTCCCACGAAGCTGAAAATAATAATGCCTTAAGTTCATTATTTTAGAATAATGTTACCTAAATATCAGTACTCAATTTAGTCAATAATGGACCCCACTAATTCATTATTTCAATGAATTAACGAGGTTTACTACCTTTTAGGTTGATTCTAAATAATATTATTCGAATCTCTTCGACTCATTCTCCAAATTATGTGACGGTGGACTCCATTATTCCAATAAATCAATGAGGTTCACTAACTTTTAGACCGATGCTAAATAGCAGTATTAGAATCTCTTTTGACTCATTTCTTGACCACCGGCGAACTTTAGTTACTTCAAACTCATTTTATATCTCTCATATCTATTATATATACGTATATATGGGGCATGGAGTAGTCACATAAATTTAATGCTGGAAACTAACTAAAAACAGGCCTCATTTACTAGAAGTTGTTGAACAATTAAATTTGTCAGCATGCGTGGTGCACCAGACAAAGGTCATTCATTATAGCTGCTGCACACACACAAAGTGAGGATCACTGTGCAATTTAGCAGAAATTTTGGGCTCTTACTGCAAGAATTTTGTAGTTAAATAACCCTAGTGCAAAATTGTAGCCTCAAAATAAGTATAGAAACAGTGACATCAGCCTTCAGTCAATGACAAAGAAAAGAATAAAGAGATTTGACCAACTTAACAGTATTTTAGATTCATCCATGACACCCATTTTGTCGCATGCATGAATTACCTTTATTGAATATTACTCAATATTCAAAAAAGTAAAATAAAATTCTATTAGTTAAGACTGTCCAATTTTCGGTGTTTAGAAACTTTTAAAATGCTAATTTTTTTATTTATTTTTACTCTTTGAAAACTCTAAATATATTTGAAAAACTGAAAACTTTTTTTTTTTTTTTAAATATTCATAAAGTTACATTAGGAATTGAACTTCCTCTTGGGCTCGTTGGGGGCTTAAATTAAGAATTGAGTTAATTGTGAGGTTCAGATTAAGTTAATTCCAAATTAGTAATTAATTAGAGTTTGAAATAATGTTTTATTACTTTCTTAAAATCAAATATTGGATTTGCAAAAGTAAATTATGACTCTTTGTACCAACATTTTGAGTCATTTTTAGTAAACAAAAAATTCACTTGTCGTGTAGGTCGAGTCGGGTCATATCGTATCGTGTCGTGTTAGATTTTCCATTTACATTCAACTTAACTTTCTAAATATTGTGTTCAATACTGCAATAGTGCTATAGTTTTATATATTTGTTTTGAGTTTGTTCCTCAAAACCAGGTCCTGGATGCTCATCTGTGGCGTATGGTGCATCAGAAGAAGTAGGGCCATTTAGGATCAACAAGACAGCCTCAGGTTTATACCTCAACAATTTTTCTTGGAACAAATTGGCAAACTTATTGTTCCTCGAAACTCCGGCCGGGGTTGGCTTCTCTTATAGCAACACCTCTTCTGATATTCACAACACTGGGGATCGCCTTACTGGTATGACCAATAAATCTTGTCCCTTCATTATATGTATTGACGCATGTTAGTTTTAAATACTTACACTATGTTTAGTACACAATACTGGATGCCACTAGACAGTTTCGGTTTATTAGAAATTTTTATAGGAAAAAATAATTGTGTTCTAAAGGAAAAATAATATTTAATTTCAGCCAAAGACTCGCTGCAATTTCTTATCCAATGGATGAAGCGATTCCCACGATACAAAAACCGAGATGTTTATGTGACAGGAGAGAGCTACGCTGGCCATTATGTACCTCAGTTGGCTCGAGAAATAGTGAATCATAATGCTAAAGCAAAGCACAAAATAAATCTCAAGGGATTTATGGTAATTCATCTATGTAGCCTCGTAGGTATTCTCAATAAATTTAAGGTTGACTGCACGAATCCTTATGATTGTCAAAATGCAGGTGGGGAATGCAGTCACGGATAACTATTATGATAACTTGGGGACAGTGACATACTGGTGGAGCCATGCTATGATCTCCGATAAGACGTACCATCAACTCATCAGCACCTGCGATTTCAGGCGACAAAAGGAATCGAACGAGTGTGAATCACTATACTATTACGCCATGGATCAAGAATTCGGAAATATTGATCAGTACAACATTTATGCCCCACCTTGCAACAATTCTGATGGAAGTACTGGCGCAACCCGTCAGACAATGCATTTGCCCCATCGACCTCACCGAGTACTGAATTTTATAATTTCCATCGTTTATGCACTTGCAGTTATACACTACAAAGACAAGATTTTAACTTATTTTTCTTTTAACATTGTTTTGTTTCGCCATTTGTCAGGTTTTTAGAGAGCTATCAGGGTATGATCCTTGTACAGAGAAATACGCTGAAATATATTACAATAGGCCAGATGTTCAAAAAGCTCTACATGCAAACACAACCAGAATTCCATACAAATGGACTGCTTGCAGGTATTTTATTATATCAGGCACAAGATCAAAAATGTTATTTGTCCACTGTTAGAATGAAAGATATTTTGTTAACATGGAACCAGTCGAGGAAAAGCAATTGTCCAATACGGTGTCCACGTTAATAAAAGTTGAAATCTTGTTTATTATCACGTCCAGTCTTGTTGAGTTATACATAAGAAACATGTCAGAACAGTTTGTTCAGTTCATTGTTACAAAACTTTATATCGACAATTTTTATATGTCTTTGACTCTTTTTGTGGCTAATATTTACTCAAAAACATGTGAAAACTGTTTATGTGCTATCATTTAGCTGATTAAATTCTTATGTTATGCCAACAGTGAAACTCTGAATCGCAATTGGAATGACACGGATGACTCGATTCTTCCAATATATCAAGAACTAATTGCAGCCGGATTGCGAATTTGGGTTTTTAGGTAGCAATATTTCATTTTCACGTTGTTTATATTTTGTTTTTACTAAATTAACAAAGCTTTTGGAGTTCATTTCTTAAATCCTTCAATTAAATTGCCTATTTCAGTGGGGATGTAGACTCAGTTGTACCAGTAACAGCCACTAGGTATTCTCTGGCACAACTTAAGTTAGACACCACCATTCCTTGGTATCCTTGGTATGTCAAGAAACAGGTTAGTACTCTATATAAAACCCGATAAGCATGCTTAGTATGCTCGACTAGATTGTAGACAATGTTTGTCCATTGTCTTATCTTGAGAACTTGTGGGGGGTTTAAAATAGTGTTGCTCAATCAGCTTATAGTGTTGTTTCACTTCGGTCACCACAAATTATTTTCCGGAAAACTAGTCACTGAATTCTTACTTTCGTTTCAGTTTAGGCACTCTGTCTATTGAAGTTATGGAAATGATCATGGTGTGGTCAACGAAAAAATGACGTGGCATACGACATCTGCTAGTGCATTATTTTTATTTTGCGGTGAACCTTGTTGGACTAGTTTGTTCTATGCCACGTGATATTTTTCGGTTAGTGACGTCAACATTCTTGTTAATTCGATAGAATATGCTTACACTGAAATGAAAACGAGCATTTGGTGATCATAGTGAAACAACGCTATTAGATGACTAACAATGTTTTCAACCCGGGTTCGAAAGGAAAGTTTTTAAGGAAGACAACATTGTTGAAGCAATGCATGCTTTATTTTGCTAGGTGGGAGGCTGGACAGAGGTATATAAAGGGCTAACTTTCGCAACGGTTCGAGGTGCGGGTCATGAGGTCCCGCTTTTCAAGCCTAGAGCTGCCTTTCAACTTCTCAGATCATTTTTGCAAGGGGAGCCGTTGCCCAAAAAAACGAAGTAGTTTCTACAGTTTGATCAGCATAGTGTTTTTAGGCTTATTAGAATTGTTCTTGGCAAGAATTGCCAACTTTATCATTTGAAGAATCATAGAAATTGTGAATCGGAATTGGTGGAGTGTATTGGTTTTTAAGTTTGAAATCAGACTGAATAATTAAACATGTTCATCTTGAAAAAAGGGTGATTACTTTGAGTTTTTTTGTAGAGTAAACTACGAAACTGTTAAAGCACGTTTAACTTTTAGATATGATGATTCGAGATATTACGAGTACAAACATAATTGGCGAAGCAAAAATGGAGCACCTGTATGTAGGGCCGACTTTAAGATTTTGGGTGCGGCGTGACATTTTAAAATGGGCTCCCTTTCATGTAATTAAAAATACATATTAAAAAAATATTCCAATTAATATTCCAATAAATATTTGTTTACTTTTTTACATGTTGTGAGTAAGAAAAGGACAAGTAAAATTCAAACACCTCATGCATTTCATCAAAATTCATATGTCATGAACAAAAAATCATCGAAGCCACTAAGCTCTTCGTGAAATTCTATATGAGCAAACATTGAAATCAATTACAGCAAATACCACATGCAAATCTTGAAATGTAATAAATTATGTAAAAATATTTCTTCTCGCATTTTTAGAAGCAAACTCACTAATTAATTTTTCATAATCAATATGTTCTAGCTAGTCCTATTCAATAGATATCAAAGCGGGTCCATTCAATCGTTCTTATAACATGATTGATTGAAAATAAAATTTTAATAACTTCAATTTTGAAATTTTTTTTTCGACAGATGAAACAGTAACAAGAATTGTCAATAGTATTCTATAAGTAATAAATGTATTCGAAAAAACAATTCAATTTTTTCAAATAAGTCAATATATTAAAGTTGTCTTTTGGTAAAAGAATTTGCAAAATTTTTACCTCTTGAAACAAATCTTCGCCATCAAGATTGCAAAGAAATAAATGTCTTAGAACAATGTCAAGATGATCATAACATACTTTCAAATTAGCATCATCCAATGAGTTTAATTATAAGACAATTGCACAAGTCAAATGCCTACAATTCATAGAGAAAAATAATTAAGCACAATATTTTGAAATTAACTACGAAGGAGTCTAAATTATGTGAATCATTTCCCCTGCTCTAATAAAATGTATTGGTATGATACATAATTAGAACAATAATGTTAACTAAGAGTCATTATGTTTCTACTTCTACCTTTTGTTTTTCATAAATATTGTTCCCTTAATTAACATAATAATAAAAATTTTAAATTTTAAAATTATTATATATAACAAATAAATTTTTGGTGCCCATACAATACTGAGGCCCTATACGATCGCATCACCTACACACTTTTCAGGGCAACTTCTGTCTGTATGCTAGGCAATCCACCTGGTGGGTTACCGTACCCAAATTTGCACCTCGGGTTCCCGATTTGGTCGTGCAAACTTTACGATTATTCTACGTTCTTTGATGATTTCTATTTCGTTCAAGAGTTTCAACGATCAAAATGACAAGTTTTATTTTGTTTTTCTCGTGTTGAGTCCGACTTTGCAATAGAGTAGTTTAAATCTAACATGCGAATAGTGCAGAAAGGCGTGCATTTCGAAAATGGCATTGTAATAACTCATATGTGGCAATTGGAAGCTCAAAATGTATAAAAACAAAAGGGCATGTCGAGAATTGAATTCAAGACCTCTCGCTCCCTAAGCGAGAATCATACCGCTAGACCAAATTGAGTTTGTTGGAATTCAATTATGAACTTAATATGTAGTTTTCAAGGTTAATGTTGTGGTATTGATGGCAACAAATTGAGTTTGTTGGGCTAATGTTTTCAAGGTTTACTATGCAAAAGTAGAGATTATTTGAATAATTGGTAGGAAAAAGGGACTAATGTATTCTTAATTGCAGATGGAGTTTCAATTTCTTATATCAGAGGATCAGCGTATTGGAGGAATAGTTACTCAAATCAGTTCTTGGAGAATTTGGATTGCGTTATGTTAATCCGTTTATAACCACCTAAATATATTTTCGTCTTCTATGCATGTGAATCCCATTTCTCCTTTTTTTTCTTAACCTTCTTACAATCCAGGGATGAAAATTCTTTGTTATCTCAAGTATGTGTCACGATGAAAAATGCTCTCAAAAATATATTTTTCAATGTGGACCAATTATTATTTTGTAGCCGTAGTATTCAATCCTTATCTCAAAATACACGAGACCTAACATTGTTTTTAGTTACTTCAAAATAATTTATTTTTATCTTTGAAATAATTATATCTTCGCTATGAGAAAAAAATAGTACTTCATACTCTAGTTCAAAGTATACAAATTTAAATTTTCTTGAGT